>NDGN011510650.1:2543-17409 GCA_002564285.1 Tympanoctomys barrerae
TCCTTCCTTCCTTCCTTCCTTCCTTCCTTCCTTCCTTCCTTCCTTCCTTCCTTCTCTTCCTCCTGATCTCCTTCTCTGGCCTCCCTTTCTTCTTTCTTTCCCTCCCTTTCTCCCTCCCTCCCTTGTTTCTTTCTTTCCTTTTGTGATACTGAGGATTGAACCCAGGCCTTTACACTGTGCTACATCCCCAGCTCTGCCCTCTTTTGGAGACAAGTTCTTGCTAAGTTGCTAAGTTGCCCAGACTATGCTTGAACTTTCCACCTTCCTGCCTCAGACTCCCAGAATTCTGGGATTTCTTCTGAGACCTTTCATTAAAGCCTGCAGATGGCTGCCCTATCTGTGTCTACATGGTCATCACTGTCCTTCTCTGTGTCCTGATAATTACTTTTTATGATGACCCCAGTCAGACTGAATTAAGTGAAGGCACATATGAATGCACTTAAGCTTAATGGCCTCTATGAAGACCCTATCTCCAAATACAGCCACATTCTGAAGTTCTGGGGTTATTTCATTGATCTGAATGTTAGTGGGGGCAGGTCTTAGTTCATAACTCAGGGTGTGCCTAGAAGGGAAGTGATCAGGAGTCGTTAACCATCTGCCATGGACAAGACCGGTAGCTAAGGGCCATGGATATTTTTTGTTTCATTTAATTTCCCAGTCAATACTAACAGGTACAAGGTGAGCCACAAACACTGTCCAAGACCCTCTAGTGTCCACACTGAGCCATGCATATCCATGGTCTTCTCCCTGAGTCCCCACAAAAGATCTCACACTCATGCACATGGAAACTGAGGCCCAGAGACAGTGAAAACATGCTCAATACCACTCACAGGTGAGACCAGGACTCAGGTGTCTACTGTCCATGTTCATAGTGCTCTCTGTACCCCACTCTGCTCCCTGGGAATGGTCAGGGTATGAGTCCCTCTATCTGGTGTCATAGAACAGGAAAGTCACAAATTTTGAAGAATAAGAAGCATAATGAAGAATACACAAAGATACCCACTGTCACGCTGAAGGCCTGCCTCCATTTTCTTTGTGTTCTCCTCAAGGTTGGCCCCAGGACACAGCACTCCAGGAGCAGTCTGACCAGTTTGGAAGAGAAGACCACTCACTGCCCTGGTTCTGGATGGTAATTCCCAATTATCACAGCTGTGGGCACAGCAGACATCCTGAGCTTGGATCAGCTCAGACCCCAGACTCTTCCCTGACACACAGCTGTCCAGTCACCTCTCCCTTTCCTATATTCATGAGGCTTAAAACTGAAATCCCATGTTAGACCCAACATTTAGGTTTCTGTCATGGCTCCTCATTGCACACAGTGGCCTTGTCTGGAGGCATTTCCTCCCTGAGCCTCGGTGTCCTCACAGTCTATCAGGATGGTCAAATATATAATGAAAATGCAAGAGCTCTGAAACATACAAAAAGCTATTCTTGTTCACTTCTATTTTGGAAAACATTTCTGGTTATGTCCAGAATCTAGTTTCACTCCTTCTATACAGAAATACAACTTCCACTTTGACAGATACGAGCACAGCACAAGACTATCATTACAGGCCCACCTTGCACCAGAGGGGGACTTGAAAGGTGGGAGAAGACCCTCAAGTGAAGGGAAGCAACACACAGATACTCCTTGATTTGAGATGGGATTGTGTTCTGAAAAACACTTTGTAAGATGAAAATGTTACATTGAAAATATGTTTAATACACTGTCTTAGTTGCTTTCTCATTTCTGGGGCAAAATACCTAACACTCACAAGCTGAAGGAGGAAAGGTTGATTTTGGCTCACAGTTTGTATGGTTTCAGTCCATAGCCAGCTGGCTCCAAGGCAGGGTGACATGGCAGAGGGGCATGACAGGGCAGTAACAGTCTATGGCATAGTGGACAGGAAGCAGCAGCCACCAAGGGAGGCAGAACACCTATATATACCTCTCCAGGCTATGCTCACAGTGACCCACCTCTTCTGACCCAGCTTCACCTCCCAACCTCTCACCAGGTATAGGTCCATCAGGGAAAAGAAAAGTCCCACATCACACACCCATGACCCAGTTGCCTTACAAAAGCCTCATCCATGAGCACATGAGGCTCTGGTGGGAGATGAATGCAGATATAAGACCTAGGTATTTCCTTCAGGCACTTTAATTCACAGAGGTGGGTACAGTCTCAGTCAACAGGAAAGAGTAGAAGGATTTACAACGATCTCAGAGAAACTTCATTTTTCCTGTTTGCTTTCTGTTTCTGCCCTTCCCTTCTGCCATTTCTCCCGTCTCTTGCCATCCAATCCTTAAACTTTTATGGGTTTCATTTTCTATACCCAGCCCTCTGTCTGGCACTCTGGATCCCTAGATGATAAGGCACAGTATCTGCTGTGACACAGGCAGACAGATAGACAGACAGACAGACAAGAGGAGAACCAACTGCCCTCCCAGGCCATGTTACAAGATCACCTTAGAGGTGTCCATAGAGCGACAAGTGACCAGAAGGAACAGCTGTGGCTGCTGTTTTGGAGGTTGTGAGGAAGGGGCAAGGGGCTATGACTTGAACTGACTCATGAGGTGGGTAAAAGTTCTCCAGAGAGAGATGCTAAAGCAGGGCATTCAAGGAGAGGAACTGCTCTACTCTGCTTGCCAAAGTGTCAGCACTGTGTAGGAGGTCATGTGGGGAGCTGATGGCTCAGTGTGCCAGGCACTCTGGGGTGTGGACCATCATGGTCATGTGGACCATGACATGGGTTAGGCTAGGCTTTCTTTGTTGCCAAATGTCATGCTAGAGGTCACCTTTCGTCTGAGGGAGGATGAGCAAAGAAGAGGAACTGCTCTGTGAACCAACACTTCCTGAATTTATTTCCTCTGTTTCCTCACATATCTCCTCTTCTCCCCTGACTGAGCTGCCTCCTGGTTCCACTTAATTTCCACAGAAAACTGGAATGAGCAACATCCATCTAAATTCCCCCTAAGTTGCTCCAGATTTCCACAATCATGGTGTGGCCCAGAGGCAGGGTCTCTGTGGTGTCAGAGGTCACGGCCTCAGAACCCATGGGCTTGTGCTGAGCCCTGTGAGGTGGCAGGATCTGGTGCCAGCTCCCTGCACAATACAGATGTTCAGCAAGAGTTGCTGGGAGTGCAATCACTGGCCGACGCAGCCCCTGGAGAAAGGAATACAAGCCTGGTTCCCACGGGCTCCTTCCCAATGCTCAAATGTTCCTGAGTTCACGTTCCTGGGAGAGGGGGTGGCCAAGCAAGTGCTCCAAGTCCCCTAGCAGCTGCTCCTGCCGGGGAAGCCAGGCACCACTCTCCTCATATGGCCTTGGGACGCTGGCCTTGCAGCCTTAGCGATGTTGTTTTGTGCACAGATGCACAACCGTGTCATTGGTTCAGGGGTCATTTTCTTTCCTGCCACAAATGGGAGGCAGCTTGGGGCTGATCTAGGGATTGGGTTCTGGTCCTCAGGAAAGTGGCTTCTTCTCCCTGAGCCTCGGTTTCCTCAACTGTCAAATGAAGTGCACTGGCCCAGGCAGCTCCAAGGGGGACGCAGACTAGGTGTGCATTTTGGAGTCGTGCACCTGAGGCTGGGTCCTCCCTGCGACAGTTTGCTGCATGCTCCTGTACAGGTCCCTGACACTGTGGCCATGTCCTTGTCTGTGCCACATGGCCTCCGGCTTTGAGGGCTTGCTGATGGAGGTACCAAAGAAAGGAGTCTGTTTCCTCCTCTAGGCTGAAATAGCTTTAGGCCTGTGTCTGTGAAAACTAAGGAGTCAGCGCAAAATAACTGGTCATTGTCTCGAACCCCCGCCTTGTCCCACACAACAGAATATTCTTCTAAGGCAAGACCGGACCATTCCTTAGAGTGTCCTCGGAGGCTGGGAGGTCCTGCCATCCACTTCCTCCCTGTCTGTCCTCTTACTCTGGCTGCATCTAGACTCTGGACAGTCCCAGCCTGGTCCCCTCTGGCACCTCGAGAACCTGTCTGCCTCCCCTGTCCTGGCCAGGAAAAAACAAGTGCTGTTTCTATAGTGTCAGCCTCCCTGTCCTTCTTGCAAGACACCACCCCACCGTGGGCTAAGCCCCCATGGGGCAGTTATGAGGCCTGGAACTCTCCTGCCTCCTTCCAGCCTTCTGCTGTCTCCTCCTCTTTCCCGTGGGCCTGTGCATCCCTGTTGCTCTGAGGAAACTGACACTTGCAGGCCTCCTGGTGTGCCTCTCCTCTCTCACAGTGCCTGGCTCTTTCGCATCAGAGAATGACTATGCTAGTAATTACAGCGAATCATGTAATTATTCCTCTGACAACTGTCTCGAAAATATTTATGTATGTGCGGGGACGGGAGGGCTCACACTGGCCTCTTGTATCTGATGAATAACTTAAACCTGTGAGAGGACCCACACAGAGAATCTAGAATTTGGTGACCAAAAAATCCAATAGGAAGGGAGGCGCCCCAGAGCTTGTACGGCACACATCGTCTTTGGTGCCGGCATCAGGGTTCAGATCCTGCCCTCTCCTAGGCTCTCGAAGGATGAGCCGTTTTCACCACATCCCTGGGAGGACAGTGATCCAGAAAGAGAGGACAGACACTGAGCTTCAAGTGTTTCTAAGAGGCCAAGGACTAGAAGGATGGAGACACATCTGTGAGACTCAGCTCTGGAAGACCGTGGTGACCTTGGCAATTTCAAAGAACTGAGGATCGGAAATCATGCTGCAGGGGAGTGAGCCGGAAGCCAGGAAATGGGGCCTGTTAGGCTGACGACTATTTCTAGATACTAGAGCAAGAGTGGGAACAGGGTGGGAGCAGGGCTGACAGTAGTTGTTTCTGACCAAGCTGGATCGTATCAAAACTAATTGGGAACATTTCTAAATAATAAAAATACTTCAAGTACTAGATGGCTAGAAGAATAAGATGCCTCAGCTTCTCGTCTTTCTTCTCACTGAAAAGTAGGACCTCAGGGTTGAGAGGATCTCAAAGGCTACAGGACTCTAACCAGCCCTCTCTTCAGTAGAAGAGAGACCTGAGGCTCAGAGAGGGGCAGATACTTGCCCAAGGTCACAGACAGTCAGAAAAGGACAGAGCCACGCTGCAACTGAGGCCCCTGTGTGCCCAGCCCAGGATGCCTTTTCCATAGTCCACATCTTTTTTTTTCTTCTGTCCTTTCTGAACAGCCTTTACTGGCTCCGGGAAATGGAAAGGATAGTTATTTTTAGTTTATTCAAAATGAATAAAATGGGTAATGGGTTTTTCTTCCCCGTATATCAGATCCAGAGCGAGTCTTATGTAAGAGCTAAGTGGATGAGAAATGGCTCCACAGAGAGAACAATGACTCTTTTGAACATTAAAAGCTCCAGGGTGAACCCTAAATTGGCCTGATGATTGGGTTCAGCTTTCCTCCCCCAAATGGTGGATGAGAGGGTAAAGCCACGTGTGTGTGTGTGTGTGTGTGTGTGTGTGTGTGTGTGTAAGAAAGAGAGAGAGACAGAGAGAGAGAGAGAGAAATATGTACACAGCAGACTGTCTGCAGAGTAATTCCCAGAGTACCAGGACAAATGCCCTGACCCTGCATCTCCTCAATCCTGATCATTGTCATGATTATTAATTGCATATAAGATGAAATGCATATAAGGTTCACCTTCTAACTGTTTCCTAAGTGCACACATGACTTTGTAGTTTTAAGCGTATTCACATTGTTATGCAGCCAACACCATCGCCATCTGAAGATGTCTTTCCATCTTGCAAAACTGAAATTTTTTTTATTTTTATTTTTTTAAACTGAAACTCTGAACCCACTGAATAACTCTCCCTCCCCCAGCCCGCTGCCTTTACTCTGGTTTCTGTCTCTGTGACTCTGAGGACTTGAGATGACTCCTGTAAGTGCAACCACAGGGCATTTGTCCCTGTGTGACTGACGTGCCTCCTTTTCTGTACTTCCTAGAGTGTGCCCTGTGCCACCGTTAGGAATTTTCTGCTGTGTAGAGGCGAGTGCTCCCAGTAAGCAAGCACTGCGTGCTGCATGGTACTTTCTCTTGAAGGCCAACTAGTTGACTTCTTGAGAGCAGATTTTAATGGAGTTGGGGCACCTTTAATTGAAGGCCTCAAATGACTATGAGTAGGAAGAGTGAGAGAGATTCACAATGGGAAAAAGTGATGATGTTTGAGAAAATATTGCTGGGATCATTAGGTAATTCTATGAGACAGAAACTAGTCTTACAACATATCCGTCTCCTGAATTTATATCTTTGGGTCTGTTGACCTCTTATCTTTCTCTGACTTGATCCTTGGGGAGTTATTACTGAGGTGCCCTCAAAAAACCTAATGATACTCATAAATAATGAACTGGCACTCAGGCTGCCTTCTATAGTTGAGGACACTTATTTCTATTCTTTGATTCAATCAGAATGACAAGAGTAGAGGGTAGTTAGATAGAAATGGTCTCCGTTTTTCAGGAGGGGAAACTGATGTTTAGAGGGCTGACAAGATCTGCTCAGGATTGTAGAATCACTTGTTAATGCTCATGGTGAAACTCAGTTTTAAGAACTGGGATCGTTCTCAGCTCCACATTTTGCTAGCATTCACTGATGTATAACATGTAAGGGTAGCATTTATTTGCACATGCCCACTCCTTCCCACCCCCTCCCTCTTGACTTCAGACCAAGTCCTTCTCCAAGAATGATGTATCATCGCCCAGATGCTCACATTAGAAAGCCCAAAGTCACCCTTGACATTTCCCTCTCTGGCCCCAAAGCCAGCCTTCACTCAATTCCTGTGCTGTATAATTTCTCAATACACTGCAGTATGCCCACTTCTGTGATTCTGGGTGATGAGGGTGCACACCTCTATCTCTTAGGTGGAGACAAGGCTTCATATGGCTGTGATGCCTGTTTCCTGGTCTTCTTCAGTGATTTCTCAGGAAATGTGGAATTGAATGACATGCTGTGAAACAAGTGTTTGTGCTACAGGATTTCTCAGAGCCTTTTGAACATTAATAATGAGCAGGGTGACTTGCCAAACCAGGAGAGCATGTATTTGGCATGTCCCAGCCTTCCATGGCTGGAGCTGTGCCCTGTTCCTGCCTATCTGGTCTCCACGTGGAAGGCACACACACCTCTACTAACTGCAGCCCGTTATGCTGCTCTCCCTGAGCCGTCCCTCCTGTCACACTGACCTTTTGATTTCTTGGAAATGTCCTGAAAGGTTCCACTGGTGCCCTCCAGGTCCCCTTTGCTATACTGGTGCATGGCCATCCCTGGTCACAGGAGTCAGCTGCTGGCAGCTCACTCTTCTGGGGACCCACCTTCCCCAGGAAGCCACAGTACCCCACAGTCCAGAAGCATCTTACAACCAGGTGTGACCTGTTAACTAGGTCTCCAGATGTGTCTCCAGGCTACTATACACAGTGGCAGGGTTAGACTTTTTGGAGACAACAGCCTTGTCCAGCCCTCACCCCTTCACTTCCTTGGGTTGCCCGTGCCTTGGAGCTTTCTCTTGAGAGACATTTCCCGTCCCAGCCTCTGCTTCTCTGAAGCTTTACCTAGGACAGGTGTCACACTCCATAGCGTCAGACACCTTTGACTTTCTCTCTCCTAAAGTATGTCTTGTCCATCAAAGTGTTTGTGACTGTTTCCTCACTTGAGTGACCAAGGTCTGTCTCACAAACCAACAGCTCCAGGAGGACGACTGTTTCTATTGCTATCACTGCTCCAACCCTCAGGCCTGACAAGGGCTTATGATGCGCCAAGCTGAAGACTTAGGAAGCACCATCGATACCCAGAATGCAAGTGAAAACCTTCTGTCCTAGACGGAGGCAGCAAGTTAATCTCTAGAATATATTAAAAGCTTTTTCAAACTAGAAGAAATACAGGAAGGTATATGAGCAGGTAAATCACACACACACACACATACACACACACATACACACACACACAAATGAAAATGATCTCTAAACCTTTGGGAAAGTTTATTTATTAATGAATAGCAAATGAAAACAATAGCAAAAGCACTTTCCATTTTTTACTGTTGCACTGCCAAAGATTCATGTTTATGAAAAGATCATCATTTTTGAGATGGTAAGGAGCTGGCCAGGCATCCTCAGGTATAACGCCTGATGGAAGGATATGTTAGACCACCATGGTGCCCCAGGGCAGAAAATTTGTTTCTTTGTTCATCTCAAAGCCCAGCACCCAGAACCCAGGGCTCCTGTACTTAATGAATATTACTTGAATAAATGGAAGGTAAATTACCAATATAGATAATGAACTTCAAGTTTCTTATATCCATCCAACTAGTAACGCTACTTCCTAAGGAAACCCTTAGCAATTAGAACAAAGAATATTACTCGCATTCATTTATAAGTTCAGGCAACTGGAAGCAGGTTAGCTTCCACAGGTTGGCTACTAGCTTAATTATATTATACTCATAAGAAATATATCATTAAAATGATATATTTGGAGAACACTGGATTATGTTATTGATAAATACTGAGTGAAACAAATTTAGGAGCCTGGATAAAGTATAACCTTAATTTTGTAAGAAAAACAGTTTTTATTAGTGAGTTATAGGATTTTTTTTTGCAGTTTTTATTTTTTGCTTTCCTTTTATTTTCCAAAATTTGAAATATATATATATATATATATATCTTTTGTAATAAAGATGGGGTAAAAGAAAACATGGTTAATGACAAAATTGTGACCAGCTAGGAAAAGTGCTAATGACTTATAATAGTATTTTTCCTATTAATGCATCATAATAGATCATTTCATGGTGGGTAAGGGACTCTCCCCCTTATTAAATTAGCCCCACTTTATTTAGACAACAATGAGGATTAAATTTTGTGCCATTGGAGACACTGTGTTGCTTTCATGCTCTTAGTGTATGATTTTCCATGACTTGGAAGATCTTAAAATACTGGCCCTACTTAAAAAAAAAAATCACAACTCCTTTGACTGGAATTGATTTCTCCTGTGGCTCTCAGATCTGTAAAAGGCATTAAGGTGAGACACGGCATTGACCTTTATTCTTTGCCTCAGTAGAGAATTTCCCTGTGGCTGGCTCGGGATTTCCAAGAGGAAGGCGACTAAATGACCTAGCACAATTGCTTCAGTCCTCAGCTCTGGGTTTATCTTGATTAGGAGGAAGTGGATGTCTCGTTGTTCCAAATTTAGAGCTTAGAATAGAGCCAGATGTTCGAGATTGCCCGAACATTAACCCATTGGAGCTTCTGTCTGATTCACCACTTCACGGATGTCTGGTTTTATCCACCTTGACAGCGAGTGAAGAGGCTTTGGGTTCATTTCCCAGGAATTCTGTCCTAGCTTCAACGTGCACAAAAAAGCTCTCTTCCCTTCTCAGTACGAAAGGAGGCTGGATACCTCTTGGAACATGTGTTGGCTTCTGCGGAAGTTTCCATCCCCTCCAAGTTTAAGTCTAGAATCTTAGGCTGGTAGTCAAAGTCAAGACTCTTCCTGACCCCATGGTTCATTCCACTACAAGAGACAGTAGCATTTAAGGGAATTAGAAACTTCCCCGTGTCCCCAGGGTGCTCTGGGTAAGCTCTCTGATGATTAGTGTGCCCTGATGATTAGTGTCAGGACTAGTCATTCTAGAAAGGTTTCCCAGTAGACTGGGAGCTCCTTGAAAACAGCTTTTATGCCTGATTCATTTCCTTGGCTCAAGGTCCAGCTAAGTACACTGTAGACATGTAGGAAGTGCTTGCTGATTGAACGAATGAATGTGAGAGCATTGACAATGACAAGGATACGAGAGGGTAAGAGCTTGCTTTTCTACCATATCATGTATTTTATGAGACCATAAACTTTGCAGGTGGTTGGGTTCCTCCTGCTAGGTCCATCCACAGCCATGAACAAGGCCACATTTACTTATGGGAGCAAGTACCCACCTGAGGGTCTCTCCCGAGCACAAACACTGTCAGAGGTATCCTGGAGGGTAAAACTTGTCCTGGTGCTTGTCCATTCCATTTGCTTCTCACTGTGTGGGAGACTATTTAATTGGAAGTGGAGTCTCTGAGGCCAATGTTGCAACAGAAATAATTGAATGTGAAACCACATGTGCTTTTGGGACAGGGACAGAGAAATTTAATTTTAATTTTTTCATTCCTTTGTAGGGTGATGTAGGGAAACCTCTTTCTCTCTGGAACTCATCCATGAAATGCTGATTATAGAAGGTGGAAGTTGGAGTGGTTAGATGCCTTAATCTCCAAGGCTCCTTCCTGCTCTGAAATGCCTTGTCTGTAATTTCCATGATATCAGATGGATGAAGGCCAACTAGCGTGGAAAGTGATGCGGATGGAGTTCTGGGAGAGGATCCCAGTCCTTGCGAGCTCCAGGTCATTGTTTAGAAACCAAGAGCTCAGAAATGCTCTGAAACCACAGATGGCCAAGTCCTCTCACCAAAGGTTCAGTATATTCCTGCTCAGAATTGTAAACTAACAGTAGAAGTTTTGGGCGGCTGGCAGGATGCAAGGCTAGCTCTCACCTGGGTGGTGAATATAGGCATGGCTCATTCCATGGGTGGCCTTGTCTGATCCCCATGTCACTGAGACAGAGGCATGGCCCTGGCTAGCACATGTTGGCCATCATGAAGTAAATGTCCCCTGAGTGGGTCCTGCTCAGGTCCCATGCCTTAATGATACTCTAAAAGCAGTTCTTTCACATCACCATTTTATAGACAAGGGCAGAGTCTACCGAACAGAGCTGAAACTCACTCCTAGGAGTGACTGGTAGCCTACACACTCTACAAAAATTGCAAGATAACTCACATACCTAAGGTTCACTCTCTTAAACCAAATAATTCTATGCTATGAATGGTTTCTGCTAACGTAAAGTTGTACAATCTCGCCACTTTCAAATTCCTGAGTGTTTTCATTACCACCAAAGAAATCCCCTATGCATTATCAGTCACTTCCTGCTGTATACTGCCCCTCATCCCATCCCAGGGCCACTAACCTACTTTCTGGCTCTGTGGATTTGATTTGTCTGGACTTTTCATATAAATGGAGTCTATAACATGTGGCTTATTAGTCTGGCTTCTTTTATTTGACACAGTGTTTCCAAGATTCAACTATATACTTTTTGAACAATTAAAAATTATATATGTGTATCTGCCTTCAAATAGCATATAGGCAAAACCAACATGAGCTTGGTGTGATCTATTGACCTCTCTTTAGCAGAAGAGATGGTGGAGTAGCTGGCCCACTCCAGATCCTCTCTCTTTATCCCAGCTCAGTTGTTGTCTTTTAAGAATTATGCAGACATTTTAAATTAATAATTAAATCTGTCGATTTTTTCATTTTTATCCCTCTGTGCTGGCAGGTTTAAAAGTCTTTTCTCAACCCAAGATGATTTAAACACATATACATTATTTTCTTGTCATACCTGGTTTCATTTTTTACTTCTATAATTTTAATTCATCTAAAATTTGTGAATAGCATGAGGTAGGCACTTTATTGTTAGCAAGTTGAATCACCATATATCTTTTTAATTGATTTAGAAATAATACTATCAACATTGCTACTTTTTAATGTACAGGGACTACTGCTGGCCTTTTCTGTACTGACCTGTCCCATCTTTAGCTCCTAACATACCTGCAAATTTCTTGGTCTTTTATGACACAATTTAATATTGTTAGGATGAGTTCATGTTATCATTCATTTTTACAAATCCCTAGGTATTATTAAATGTTGTTATTTTAGTTAGCTTTATTGGTGTGACATGTTCATTTTGGGCAACATATATTGCTATAGAAATTACAAATCTTTAACTCTATCTTGCCTAAGGGAAGCCAACGGCTATATGACATGTCACTGACAAAGTTAATAGAACAATGTGTGGGCTGATCAATGGCAGAAAGGAAGGGAGGACCAAGAAAGGCCAGGTGTGGTGGCACATACCTGTAATTCCAGCTCTTAGGGAGGCTGAGGCAGGTGGATAACCATGAGTGTGAGGCCAGCCTGGGCTGCACAGTGAGTTCAAGCCCAGCTTGAGCTGCACAGCAAGGCCTTATCTCAGAAAAATCAAAAGCAAAAAAGGAAAGTACTAAATATTTGTAAGACCTCCAACACTGAATATTTGTAATAGCTACAATATCCTTGGATCAGCTCCAGGTGCCACTGGGGATCCCGAGGACAAGCATCACCTTGTGATGAATGAACCGAGAACCACCAAGCCCTGGCACCCATCAGTTTGAGGAGATGCCACAAGACCCAGGCCTCTGGCTCCAGCTGGCAAGAATAGAATGAAGTGATCCTCACTGACACCACACCCAGGGCCACTTCTCTAACTGGTTGCCTGAGTAAGGATTTGCAGGCTAAGAGTGCGAGGGGATGTGAGCATGCTGCTAGAATCTCACCACGCGTTTCCCATCGACTTGGCTTTATGCATGGTACATTTGTCACTGTAAGAAAATGCTCTTTTTTATCTTCTCTTGATAGTGATGATGAAAATGTTGTACCTCGTCAGATGATTCTTGTCATCTATCAAAAACAATTATGTGGTGCTTTTCCTTTGTCAAACCCACATGATGAATTATGTTAAAGCTGAAACACGCGTGTAACTTCAGTTTTGTTTTCCTTTTTTCTCTTCTTCACGCAGAAGCTCCGTTGCTGTGCGGTGTGCTCCGCAACTCTCCTTTCATCCTTTAGTCCCTTTGATCATTTCTTCTTAGTTCTGGGAGGATTGTTTGCATTTGTTTTTGACTTCTCACTCCTTGAAGTCTGGACCAGGAGCGGGCAGCCTCAGCTGCAGCTGGAGATTCGTTAGACATGAAAATTCTCAGGCTGCACCCAGCCCTGTTGGGGCCACATCTGCACCCCACTGAGGATCCCAGGTGGCCACCAGGCAGCCTGTGTAGGCAGCGAGTGGGGAGCCATTCAAGCAAGCGCCTGGCGAAGAGGGAGTCCCTTCTTTCCCCAGTGCCACTGCTGCCCCCCTGCTGTTAGAGCAGCTGGATTATTCCAGCGGAAATTTAGGAGGAGCTTCAGTTCAGCAGAGGGTCTTGGACCCACATCCAGGAGCAGATTCCACAAGCTCTTCGTGGCCGGACACCAGGAAGGGCAGCTGGTGCTATGTGGTCACAGCAAATGAAAAGAGAGCCCAGCAGTTATGAAAATCCCCGCCAAGCATCGGTAGTCCAGCAAGAAAGAATCCTGCGCTACCTTTGTGAGCGGCTCTCTGTATCGCGCCCGCCACAGGCTTCGCCCATACTATCCTCATTTCTCTGACAAATTTCCAAGTGTCAGTGGTATTTACATGAAAGCCTCTTATCCTGAGTCGATGGAGAGGAACAAAGAGATGCTGGTAGAGCTGCTTGGCTCCAGAAGAAGCTCGTGAGGATGCGCTCCTTTCCCCAGAACTGTGCCTTCGCTAAGTGGAGAGGTTGCTGCCTGAATCACATGAGCCGCTGCGTGTGGAGAGATGCTATCTTTTTAAACTTTTATTTCTTAGTAGTACATATTTATAGTACATAAGGACCACATTCTTCAAGTGGAGGAGGGACATGTGTTGTAACATAGTTCAGTCTTTTTTAAAATTTCCTTTCCTTCCCTGCCCCCACTTCTCACATCTCTTGGTCTCCTTCCAATCTGCAAATATTTATCTCCCTATTTCCTATTATCTATCTTTTATTTTGCTCTTTATTTAGCTTTGGGCTTTCTCATATAAGATAAACCATGTGCTATTTCAGTTTGTGTGTCTGATTTGTTTTTCTCACCATTGTGGTCTCACAGCATTACTCATTTTTCTACAGATGATTCGGGTTTATTCTCATACGAGATGGAGATGTGCTCTTTTAAGGAAAAAAGTCAACTTGAATTTACTCAACTCTCGTCAGTTGTGGCAGGAAAAAAAATCTTATGAAGGCACAAAAGCTACAGAAATTATTCTAAAGAGAAAAAGAGGCTGTCGGATAAATTGGCTTTTCTCTATTTATTGCTACCAAACCCTTTACTCCCCAGGGAATATTGAAACAATACCAGTGCATAGCTCTCTTTATGGAACTGGAAAACATCCTACTTTTAAAAATGGTTTTGTGAAGTTGTTGTCTCAACAGGAAATTCTGGTCATTGTCACACATTCTTTTTGTTTATTATTAGTCATAATAACCCTCTGCACCTTTGTCAGGCTCTAACTCTTAACACAGCCTTCCCACATAAGGTAGGCTATTGCCCCTGCCTGACAATCACATGAGTGGAGCAGGGCTTGCAGCATGAACGTGCCCATTTCATAGACCCTGATACTTAGATGCAGAGGAGTGAACGGACATTCTCAAGAGCGCAATGTGCAGTCCATGGCAGCTGCAGCTCGGACTTGCTTTTCCAAGTAGGAGATATTTCTGTTAAGCACACATGGCCAGGTGCCTTTGGTCCGTAATCCTTCCACTGCAGTTTTCTGGCCTTTCTTTAGTGCCTGCGCACAGAGCAAATATTGAAGGGTGCTGTAAGCTCATGTAAAGGTGGATCTTTGAAACTTTAGGACTGACACAGTGTGTGGCAGCTGGTGATGTTCTTTTTCTATTATTAATTTTATTGAGAAAAAAATTGCAATGAGACAGTTTCAAAACAGGTTGGTAGGAGAGTGACAACAATTAATACATTGCACATTGTTGACTTTGTAGTAGTCATTCATAGCACAAGATGCAGACATGATATCCTATTCAAATACTATTAGTACAAATCTTTTTTCTTATTGAATTAAGAGAAAGTGGCTATATATCTATTCTAACTATTTTGTATATACAGATACAAAATTGTCCTTCATTTATATTTCCTTTTTTCTTCAGTTTTGTTAGAGATGGGTATTCGATTGCCATCCAAATATTGTAGGTGTGTGAATTCAGCAAAATATTCCAATATAGTCCAGTAGTCCACAATAGTA
>NDGN011510654.1:1441-15414 GCA_002564285.1 Tympanoctomys barrerae
CTCCTCTCCTCTCCTCTCCTCTCCTCTCCTCTCCTCTCCTCTCCTCTCCTTTTCTCTTCTCTTTCTCTCTTTCATTTCTTTGTATCTTAGGGAAGGTTCTACAGGGTATTCAGGGTTTCACTACTAAATCAGATTCCCAGTGATCCACCTGTTTACAGCTTCCCAAGTGCTGGGATTATAGGCATGCGCCACCACGCCCAGTCTCAATAGCCTGTCTCAGCATGCCCCATGGGTGGGACCGGCATGGCAGGCCCAGGAATCCAAGCCCAGGCCCCTGTGCCTGCTTGTGGGTGCTTTAATCTGTTGAGCTATTTGGCCGGCTCTCTTCCTTATTTCTAATGATATTTTTTGTTTTAAACTATTCCGTTAGAACTATGGGATATGTTTTAGATCTAATATATCTGTTCAAACACTTTTGTGTTATGAGTTGGAATTTTTGCAGGGTGGAGGGAACACAGGAGTGCTCATCATTGAATGAGTTCATAGCTAAGGTGGCATGTGCTGTGAGCACCTGGGGCACAGTTGGTGGAGGAGGCACCAGGTGAGGCTATACATCGGTCTCTGGCTCTGTTATACCTCTTTGCTTCCTGGCTGCCATGAGTTGAGGAAGTTTTATCTGCCAGGGACTCCCACCATGTTGTTTCCAATTTGGAGCTAACAGAGCAGAGGATGGATCCTCTGCAGCTCTGAATAAATACTTCCTCTTTTGAGCAGTGCTTGCTGCTCAAAATATCTTGGAAATGGGCATGCTAGTACGTATGTTTTGTGTCATATTCAAGTATTTCATTTAAAGTCTGTACTGTTCAGTTTTATTCTGGGTAACTCTCTTGGTCCCTCTCTGTCTGTAGTATTTTTTTATTTTTTATTTTTTGCTTTTAGCTCATGCACATCCCTAGGCATAATGTGTGGACAGCATGCAGTTGAATCACATGTCTCAAGTCCATCCAACCAAATTATGTGTTTGCATCAGGGCTTTAATTCATTAATATTTAATGGAGTTATTGAAACAGCAGGACTTACTGCTGTTTGTTTAATGTATTTCTGTAAGGATTATAGGAAGTTTGGCTCTATTTTTCTTATACTTTCCTTTGTGTGTTACTACGTTTTGTAGTGACATGTTCCAATCACATTTTTTGTTCATCTTATGAAGTGTTTCTTTGTAATTATCTTGATTTTAATATGTGATCTTAAAGTTACAGCAATAAACTTTAACTGAAACTTCATTTCTATGTAAAGCGCACTTCTTTATATATCTGCATAGTATGTTACTGCATTAAATATTATTCATGCCACAAATAATACCTTTTATATTGTGTATTCATCAACACAGATTTATGGACATTCTTAAACTTTGTCCTTTAAAATACATATCAATTAAAAATATTTTAATTGCTTCACCACTATGATAATGTGGTCTATATTGCATATATATTTCTATTTAGTAGAAAGCTTTAGATTGTTTTAATATGTTGAAACACAGACACAAATATATATATGTGTGTGTGGGTGTATGTTTTTCAGTGGTATTATTCAATTTTTAAATATGATTGCCTGACTTCAGCATTACTCGTAAGACATGTGCAGTGCTCATGAATTTCTGTATTTTTATTTCTTTTGGATAATTTAATTTTCTTTTATCCATGGGAAATTTTCCAGATACAGTTCATATTTTTGCACACATTAAGCATTTTGAATGTAAGTCCCCTGTAAATTGTAAGATTTTTTTATTTTTTATTTTTTTATTTTTATTTTTGATGGAACCAGGGATTGAACTCAGGCCCTTGTGCTTGCAGACAAGCGCTTATTCTGCTGAGCCATCTCTCCAGCCTTCTAAGAGGTTTTTAAATGAAAATCTGATAATCTTATAGTTTTGCTGTTTTTTATAACACTGTTATGACTTATGAATTTCTTGTGTGCTGTGGTATTTGCCCTTGTGGAGTTGATCATTGTAAGAAAACAAAACAAAACAAAACAAAAAAGTAAATAAAAGG
The DNA here is from genome assembly GCA_002564285.1 of Tympanoctomys barrerae. NCBI lineage: Eukaryota > Metazoa > Chordata > Mammalia > Rodentia > Octodontidae > Tympanoctomys > Tympanoctomys barrerae. The sequence continues at coordinate 3,433 of NDGN011510654.1, forward strand.
CTGGAAGAGGACCCAAAGAGCTATTTTCTAAAGGAAACAAATAAATGTGCAGCATGGATTAATGTGCATGACATTATGTTAACTGAAAAAAGACTGGTACAGAAAGAAAAATGCTGTATGGCATATTCCCAAATATGTCTGAGTAGAAAAGGGTTCAATTCATACAAATGAAGGTAGGGACGAGCAAATAACTCAGGGCATTAAACACGTGCTTTGGCAAGTGCAGGGACCAGGGTTTGATTCCTGGTTCTGCATGCCAGGCTGTCCCTGCTCTGGAGGGGTACTGAGCCTCGGATGAGTCTGGGCATAGTGGTGCATGCCTGTAATCCCATCGCTGGGGAGATTGAAAACAGGAGGATCACTACAAGTCTGAGCAGCATAGTGAGACACTGTACCAAATACAGAAATGAAAAATAAACAAATAAATAAAGAGAAAATAAAAAGAAAGAGTAGAAAGATAGTTACCAGTGGCTAGAGCACAAAGTAACTTGGAGAGATGTTTGTCAAAAATGTGAGATTTCAGTTAGTTAGAATAAGTTTAAGAAGTCTATCTTATAGATCAGACCCATATGTATAAATATCCTATTGCTTCTGTAGTGTAAGTACCTGAAAGAATAAGTAAAACCTGAAAGGTATGATAGATATAGTAAAATGGAAAAAAAACTGAATTTAAGGATTAAAAATTGAAGGTGAGAGAATGGGGAAAAGATAGGAAAAAAGGCTGGGGGAAAACATGTAAGTATATATACATGATGGTATAGATGATTGTATTAATAAGTTACATCAATATTTTGAAAATAGCAGTTAATATTTAGAATTTTCACTTTGACTAACTTTGTATGCTGATATCTATGATCTGATCAATTACATTGAGGTCAGCAATGCATAGTACAAAATCTATTGTTGAATACCTCTCATCTTTGTGTTCTAGATGTGTGCAATTTCTAATGTCTTATTAATTATTATAGTCTATTTAAAATAAATTTTAAGAAAAGTCAAGGAAAAAAGTTAAGATTTCTTGAAATCAAGCTTTAATATTTATTTTTCTTATCTTGAGCAACTTCATGTGTTAATCTGAGCAACAGATTTGATGATAAAAAAGATAATATAACAACCATTGTTAACTATCTACTCCTGATATGAAAATCCGTAACATATATATTGTTGGGCCAGCGAGATAGCTCAGTAGACTAAGTGCCTGTTTACCCAAGTGCAGAGACCAGGGTTCCATTCCTGTCACCACATGCAGTCTTACCTCCCAGGTGCTCTGAGTGAGCCACTGAGTGTGGGTGTGGAGATGCACACCTGTAAATCCAGCACTGAGGAGGCTGAAAACAGGAGGATCACTGTGAGTCTGACCTGTGTATTAACACCCTGTACCAAATACATTAAAAATAAGTGTTTCGGTATGTTCCTGTTTCTGTCTTTTTTCTATTTGTTTTTACTCTTCAAAATAAAATAAAACAAATTAGTAAAAAGAAAAAGAAGCCTATTGTTCATGATGACTATTCAGAAAAACATATTCTATTTTTACAAATTCCTAAGAGAACAGTTTTGTTTTGGTATTGTAAGAATGTGAGATGGTGTATGGATTAATTAGGTCTATCTATTTATCTATCAATCATCTATCTATCTATCTATCTATCTATCTATCTATCTATCAAGCCAATGGGTTGCATAAAATAAATATGTATATTGTAATGTGTCAATTGAAATCGCAACAAAATTAAATCCATGCACTTTACTGTGATTCCTTCACCTGACAGGTCTCAACATTTTCTGCTTCCACTGTGTTACACTGTTCCCCTGTTGTGATTATGGCAAAGGAACAGCTTTTTCATTGTGTCAAAACTCTCTGCAGAGACACTCGTAGAAACTTCTAATTGTTTCTGGGAATTAGGAGCCGTAAATATCTTCTTTCTTCTTTTTTATTTTTTCCTTAGATCAGTCTCAGTTGCCCAGTTTTCACTGTCATCCAAACTACTGTTGAAATGATAATCATGTTTCCTGTGGGAATTGAAATCACAGAACCAAGATCCCATATTTTAAAATAGGGCCACTTCCCACACAGAGAGTGGTATTATAACCATTATCTGGGCTTGTTATTCTGGAAGAAAGTGAGAAGTGGGTGAGTGATTCTTGTTACAGTCTCTGAAACTAGTCCTTAAAGAAAAGAGCTACATCCAAGTGTGCATCTGGTAAGTCCTCACATATGGAAGAGTAATTCATCTGCAGTGAGAACCACAAAGGAAGGAGAGAAGAATGATCCCTGAGGCAAGGCCTGAGCCTGTGTGTGGAGACTGGAGGTCTGAGACCCTGCACAAGTTGCCAACTTTTTCTCATGTGTTTGCATATAATGAGCACTGATGATGGTGGTGGGGGATTGTTCCAAGCAAGAACGACATCTATTCTGTAAGGTACCAAAAACTGTAATTTAGCACGCTGTTACTCAACTTTGTTCTACAAAAAAAGACAGCAAAACTAAGGACCAGTATTGTTATTTAAGTAAAATTCTGTTTGTGATAATGAGTGTGGCTGATAATCATGCACAGGTGTGATGAAATGGGCCTTGCTGTGATGTGAGGATCTCTGTCCAAATGGGTTGGGTGTGTTAAGTGGAGATGATAAAGAGATCTCTTTGAGTGTATTCATAGAGTGCAGATCATCGGAAATTTTCATCTCTGAAGATAGGGAAAGCGACTGCCAAGAAAAGTTAAGTTCATAGTTGAGGAAGTCACACTATACAAATTGAAGGAATCTGTTTCAGATTCAAAAGTGTCTTGTGTTATTATGTCAGGATGTTAATGTTTCAGTGCTGTTTTCAGGATGCAACTTGTGCTTGTGCTGTAGACACACAGCTGATTTGATACCTCACAGTGCCATTTGCATACTTGTAGTTTATGACCATTAGTGAACTACTAATTGCATTTTTATTGTTTTTTTCATGAAATAAGAAACATGTAACTAAAGGTGATCTAATGAAGACTGAATTAGTTTGTGCAATAAAATATTATATCACTTACTTAAACTTCATGTACCGCAGCTGAAATCAGAGTCAGTTATTATGGCTAGTTTCTGTAATAGATACCATTGGAAAAAAATGTAGCACCCTTGCTATTTTTAGTCCAAAATCGATCCATGGTGATATAGTCACAAGAAGTTGTCTGGAGCATCAGTTTTTATGGTCTTAAAATATTCATTCACAACTAATATAGGTATGTGGAAGAAACATTGAAAAACAGATACAAAATGATCACAATTAATATCATTCAATAGACAGATCTTAAAAATGACAAGTTATACATATGTTCAGGGTCTTGAATAACCATCACAGTGTCTCTATGACAACATAGTACAAACAAAGTACAAGATTTATGCAGCCTGGCAGTGAGGTTTAATCCTTGTTTTTAAGGGTATTTAGATGAATCATACAATCTTTTTGAGAAACTACCTTTGTGTAATGGAAAATGTTAATTCATAATTATCATTTGAGTGTGTTAAATGTGTTGGAATAGGTGTTAATTATTGTTGCCCATGCCTTGTAAATTCTCTGTAACTACAAATCAGACAATAGATCTGAGCATGGTATCACACTTCTGTAATCCTCATGCTCTGAAAGGTGGAGTGGAAGAATGTATATTCAAATACAACACATTAAATTTAATGACTTACTGATAAACACTGCAAAACAAAAATAACACCAACAAAAACAAACATCTCGAGATGTAGCTCAGTGTGAAGGACTTGTGGTTAAAGTTCATTAGTGAGGCATAAATACAGTATATAAAACTTTAAAGAAATTGGAATGAAAAAACATAGAAGAGATTTTGTGAGGAGGGAAATTTTTAAGTGAGGAGTTTTGAAATTTACGTTCTATAAAATACCCACAATTTATCTTTCCATGCAGAATCATTTATCTTGGAATATTTATGTTAAGTCTTGAACAATCATGAAATGACCTCTGTGGATTTGAAATTTGGAGTAATCTTCCTTTTGCAGATTGTTATTGGAACCCTGGGGAATTTATCGCTCTTGTATCATTTTTGTATCCTTTGTGTCAGTGGACATAAGTTCAGGTCGACTGATGTCATCCTCAGGCATCTGATTGTCAGCAACTCCATTGTCATTCTCTCCAGAGGAATTCCAGAGACAATGCAAGCCTTTGGATTGAAATATTTTCTCAATGATGTCGGATGCAAACTTGTTTTCTATCTTCACAGGGTGGGCAAAGGTGTTTCTATGGGCAGCACCTGCCTGCTGAGCATCTTTCAGGCCATCAGCATCAGTCCCAAGAGCTCCAGGTGGGCAGAGCTGAAAGTGAAAGTGCAAAAACATATTGGCTTGTCCAATAGTCTCTTCTGGGTTCTGCACATGCTGCTAAATGTCAATGTTCTTATGCTTGTATCTGACAAGTGGAACAACACAAACACCCTGGAAAGTATATCTTTTCAATACTGCTCAGCTGTGCTTCCTACCAAAGACACATATTCAGATTTTGGCACTTTCATGTTTCTTAATGATATTTCATGTCTGGCACTCATGATCTGGGCCAGTGGCTCTATGGTTTTTATCCTATACAGGCATGAGCAACAGGTCCACCATATCCGTAGACATAATGCTGCGTCAAGACCTTCTCCTGGGACAAGAGCTTCTCAAAGCGTTCTTATCCTGGTGAGTACCTTCATAGTCTTCTATGCCATGTCTTCTGTGATTTATGGTTTGTTTTCTATTTATTATGAAGGATTTTGGTGGCTGGTTAAAACTTCTGCCTTCACCAATGCTTGCTTTTCTACTATCAGCCCCTTTATCCTCATGAGTCATAAGGGGGGTGTACTTAGGCGTATCTGGAAGAAATAGCAAATATTTTAACTCTTTGATTATGTGACTTTATTTCCTTTTCATGCATTTTGTTTTGGATAAACCCAAATATCATAGAACCTCAGAATAATTGTCAACCATTCTGATTGCAGAGATATAAATAGGATACCTAGAACAATTAGACGCAGCACCAAGTGAAAATTAAAACATTACTTATTTTTCATACAATATTATTTTAAATTTTGAGTACTTTTGATTTGATATTTCTTTGCAATCTTCAATAATTTAGAGTGGTTTTATTGTATTTTTATTCTTTGTAATTAACACATTGGTCGTTAATTGCAATATTGTTGTATATTTTGTTTTATTCAATATTATTTTCTTTGTCTCTTCTCTCCACACTTTTAGGGTCCTTGGTATATCTTGATATGTTACATGCTGATATCCACTACATATGATACTATGCCATATCTATTTACTATGAATAGTTATTTTAATTTTTACACTTTGATACATCATAACTATTATTTTTTGAACTGCATTATTGTTTTATGTTAATATATAAATATGCATAGATTGTTAGACATACTTTCGAAAATGTATTTACAAACAATGTAATTATATCTGTAAAATTAATAATGTTATTTCCCTGTATTTTTACTTTTGTATTTTAGGGAAGGGTCTACAGGGTGTTCAGAGTTTCACTACTAGATCAGACTCGTAGCGATCCATCTGTTTACGGCCTCCCAAGAACTGGGATTACAGGCTTGTGCCACAATGCTCAGTCTCAATTGCCATCTCACAGGAGGCCCAGGGATGGAACTCCTGGCCCCTGCACCTGCTTTCAGGCACTTTAATTTATTGAGCTATTCGGCCAGCCCTTATTTCCCAGTCTTCACTTCCTCAATAGTTGATTTATAATTTTGCCTATTCCCTATATTTGCTTAATTGTAAGATTTGAAACTTTACCTCCAAAGTTAATTGCATTTAATTGTAATAAAAAAGAAATATTTTGCAATCAACTGTGGACAATGCATTTTTCACTGATTGGGATCAGCTTAGCTGAGTGAATGTGGTGCTGTGCTCAATGGGAAGGAGAAATCAGAAACGTTTACCGCTTTACTTTAAAAGGCTGTGTAAGGTGTACCCATGTTGCTTGGTTTTGTGGTCTATTTTAGACTATTGCTGTCACAGCACGTGTCAGTTACTACAAAAGAATCAAGTCCAGGAGCAGATGGGCTGCTGAATATAGGGTGCTGCTGTCTGCTTGGGGGGTTTATTTAGTTGGATTTGGGGCAGCAGAAGTATCCTGGTAGGCATCATTTGAAAGGGGTGACACAAACGATATTTGGTTTGAATACATCTGCCTACATAGAAGCAGAGCTAGGAATCCTACCGAATGGACAGCACATAGAGATTGGCTGGATCCAGCTTGGCAATATGTAGTATCTTCAGTGTTTAAAAGTGCATAATTTCATGTAGTTGGAATAAAGTTTGCATCCATGCAAACATCACTGGAATAAAACTAATTTGGATCAGAAAATTGGAACTTTTCTTAATTTGTATAGGAGAAACAGTCAGCCATCTGCACAGGAGCAAACTGCCTGAATATTAGGGACAGGAGTCAAGAAATATACCCTATAGTGTGTGTGTGTGTGTGTGTGTGTGTGTGTGTGTATTTGCTGTCTTCATGTTACATTAATTCTAAAACATAACAAGGACAGCATGTAAAAGAAAAATCATAGATCAATATATTTTATGAACATAGGTGTGAAATCATTAATAAAATACAAATTGAATTTTACAATATATTATCCGGATTGTAAAGTGTGAACCAGTTTATTTCAAGCATGCAGAGGTGGTTCAACATATGCAAGCCAATAAGTGTAGTACAGTACATAAGTAGTATTGAAAATAGGAAAGCACATGATCATCTCAATTGATGATGAAAAAGACTTAGACAAAAATTGAACGGCCCTTCATCATAAAAACCCTAATGAAATTAGACGCTGAAGGATCAGAGTTCAATACAGTAAAGTCCATGTATGGACAGCATACAGCAACATTATTCAGAACAGAGGAAAACTGAAAGTATTTTTCTCTCAAATTAGAAAGAACACAATAATATCCCCTCTCAGAACTCTTTTGTTATGCTTTTTTAGACAAGGTATCACTATTCAGTCCAGGATGGCCTTGAACTCACTACATAGCCTACGATGCCTTCACACTCCTACTAATACATCCTTCTGAGTGCTAGTAGTATAGGCCTGCACATTCCTGTCTGACTGCTTATCACTTTTATGCAATATATGTTTGGAAATTTTGGCTAGAGCAATTTGTCAAGAGAAAAAAAACATGATAAATAAGAAAAGAAGGGATCAAATCATATTTACTTGTTTGTAGATGATGCAATTCTATAGTTAGAAGACACTTTAGACTCTACTAAAAGATTTTTAGACATCCTAAGCCACATCTTCAGACTATTAGGTATAAAACTAATATTAAAAATGAATTGCTTTAATATATACCAGTAATGTTCTATCTGACAAATAGATCAGTAAAAGCAATTCTATTCACAATAAACTTGAATAAAATAAAATGCTTAGGGTCTAATGTAAGCAAAGTGTTGAAAGCACTCTACAACAAAACTTCAACATATTAAATCAAGGAATTAAAGAAGACATCAGAGGATGGAAAGACCTTAAATGTGTGCAGATTGACAAGATTATTTTTATCCAAATGTCTGTGTTACAAAAATGATCTAAAGTTTCATTTCAATTGTTACCAAAATACAAATATCAAACTTTCATAGAATTAAAAAAAAGTTTATATCGAAACACACAGAAAAAAACAGAGCATCATAAGTCATTTTAAGGCAAACATCATAATATCTGATGTGAAAATATACTGTAAATCCACAATAATAAATTCTACATAATACTGCTACAAAAAGAGACATGTAGAACAATGCATAGATGAAAAAACAGAAAAGAAAAACGCAGATAAGTACAACCATTTGATTCTCGATATATGTACTAAAAGACACACTTGATAGCTCAGTAGATTAAAGCACCTGCAAGCAGGCGCAAAGGCTGGACATTCTATCCCCAGACCTGCTATGCCACCACCCACCCCGGGAGTGCTGAGAGGGCAATTGAGACTTGGTGTGGTGGTGCACACCTGCAATCACAGCTCTTGAGAGACTGTAAATAGGCAGATCACTACATGTCCGATCTAGTAGTGAGACCCTAAGCACCCTGTAGACCCTTCACTAAAATACAAAAACAAACAAACAAACAAACAAAAACCCCATTACCACCACCAAAAAACACTTGAGAAGAAAATGTCTTTTTATCAAATGGTGCTGCAAGTTCTGGATGTCCATTTTTAGAAGACTGAAGCTGGATCAATATCTCTCACTCTTCAAAAATATCAATTCAATATAAATGAAGGACCTAGGTATCCTAAAATATAGGGGAGCCACGTAAAGACACAAATAGGCAAAGGTTCAATAGAAAAGGAAATAATAGCAAGAATCCCCAAGTGAGACTAGATTAAATTTAAAATATTTCTTCTCAAGGAAAACCAGATATTTAAGAGCCAGCCTGCAGAATTTGAGAAAGGTTTTAACAGCTACTCTTTCAACAGGGGATCAATATTCAAAGAAGTACAAAACTCCCTTAAACATATGCCAATCTATTAATGGGCCAATAAACTCAGAAGGTAATTCTCAAAATTGGAAGGAGAAATAACCAGTAAAATAAAGTTTTCTTCAAAATTTTTAATCATTAGGGAAATACCAATCAAAGTTACACAAATCTGCATCTTACGGGGGGCCTGCCAGTTAGCTCAGTTGTTTAAGCACCTGCTTATGCTAATACAGTCAGGAGCAGGGGACTACCTTCCATACCCAGCTCCACATGGCTTACCACACCCACTCTTAAGGTAGCCTGGAACCATCACCACTCCCCCGCAAAAAAATCCTTCTCATCTTTGGGCCAGCCAAATAATTCTGCAGATTAAAGTGCCTACAAGCAGGCACAGAGGCAGGGGTTTCAATCCCAAAGCCTGTAGTGCCAACCCTGTTCCCGGGGGTGTGCTGAGAATGTGATTGAAACTGGGCTTTGTGGCACATACTTGTAATTCCAGCACATTGGAGGCTGTAAACGGGAGAATCACTATGAGTCTGATCTAGTAGTGAGACCCTGAACAACCTGTAGACCCCTCCGTAAACAGTAAATAATAAATAAATAAATAAATAAATTGCATCTCAACTGGTCCAAAAGCATGCTAAGACAACAAGAACAACAAAAATATTAAGTTCTTGTGAGCATGTGAAGAAAGACCCCTTCCACATTGCTGGTAGGAATGAAAATTGGTACAAATTTGAAATCATTATGATAGTTCCTCAAAAATCTAATCCTGGGGTAATTAACCAGCATTATGTGACTACACATTGCATTTCTTCCTATAGGCCCAAAGTAAATTCAGCACACTGTAGGAACACCTTCAGCACCGATATTAATTGTAATGAGCCTGCATTGCCATTGACTTTAAAGATGAAATAACTGAATTTTTATTAAAAGTGAGGACACAGAGTCAGAATGCTTTATCTCAGAAGAGAGACCAAATACTTTGGTTGATAACAACGCCTAATCTCCAAACTGCTCACTTGGTGTTATTTACACCCTGTGACAAATCATGGAAGATAATTAGGCACAACTATCAGAAGTTAAGAGCTGTGGTCACACTGGAAAGTCTGAATCTTTGGAGTTTAAAAAGGATCTGTTAATACAGGCACTTGAGCTTAACATCACTGTCTGAATACTGAATGCCTTACATATAATAAGGAACAGGTATTTTACAACAATCATTGATATGCTAAACTTTAAGTCCCTATAGAATTTTTTAAAAATTAAAAAATAATAAAAATAAAAAATAAATAATTACACACTTTTATACAGAAATTTAGAAATCTGACCATATACAACATTGTAGCAGAACACTCCTATGACATTTTTTCTTGTCTCTTGTTTATTATCTTTTTTAAAAAACAAACATTTATTTGAGAGACAGTATAGCAATAATTGACATGACATTAGAAGCAATGCATATTTAGAAGACCAGAATGACAGGCATTCCACACATGCCTCTTGTATTACACATTGCTATCCTTGGTGCAATTGCTTAGTTCACAGATATCAGCACATACAGTTAGGGTGAGAATCCTACTCATTAACTTCTAGTTTCAAAAACCTGATGGAGATTCTCAGGACCATTGCTGTAACCATCTTTTGTATATAATTTTTGTTGAATTCATGCACCTACAATATTTGAATGGCAATGGAACACCCATCTCTGACAAAACTAAACAAAAAATGGAAATATAAATGAAGGTCCATTTTGTAGTGAAACAAATATATATATCTGTATATACAAAATAGGATAGATATACAGATCCTTTCTCTTAGTTCAATGAGAAGAAAGATTTATACTAATAGTGCTTAGACAAGATATGTCTGCATCTTGTATTCTGAATAAGTACTATGAAGACAACAATATGCAATATATTAATCATTGTAACTGTCCTACTAACCTGTTTGTAACTGTCTCATTGTTATTTCTTTCTCAATAAAATTAGCAAAAAATAAATAAAAATAAAAATGATCCAGAAGAAATCCACACAAGAAAGAGCAATAATTTATCAGTTGAACATTGAGTTGGTAAGGAAAAGTTGGAGTTCTACATTGTCGACAGCACCTCAATTATACCTGATGTGGATTAATGTGATCTTTACTGAGTGAACCTTTATAAAATCTGTAAAAGCATTTCTAAATGTGAATTTATGGAATGTATAAGACCAGAGCTATATTTTTCCATGCATGTCTTTTTTGTTAATATTTTCACAAGTCTCACCTCTGTCTGACAATTTCAGCCATGTCACTTTTAAATGAATAGAAAATCAGAATCTTAGTAATTTACTTTCTAGGACTTCATTTATGAGCCAGTATATGTGTTTCATATTACACAGTTTAGGGAAAGAAATGAAATTACTCAATTTTTCTTATGCTATATTATATTCATATTTAACCATAGGAAAAAAAATCACTGTTATCATTTGGATGTTTTTTCCTTCTTACATTTTTGCACCCAAATTCTTACATATTGTTGAATAATCAATGTATTTTCATTTTATTAGTACCTCTCAATTTGTATGATAAATATCTTATACAATAAAATATGAACATTGAAATTAGTGTAAAAATTTAAAGATCTTACCAATTTCATGCAAAGTGACAAAGTAGAAATGAGTAATGATAATATAAAAGAATTGCTTAATGAATGAAGCTCAGTAACTTTCCTGTCATCATATGGTGAAAATGTTTTGCCTTAAAAGAACATGTGCCAGTCAGATATTCCATACCCAACAAAAGATCTACAGATATCTCTCTATGACTGTATTTTCTTTAGGTTGTAGTGGTTGCCTTAAAAATTCGTGAGAAAAGGTAGCATAATTATGTGTTGTGTAGAAGTTGCTCTTAAGTCTCACATGCCCTTTATGGCTTCACCTTCAAATTTAAACACAACCCAGAGCTTGAATACTAGTTGTCTCCAAAGTAAATTCACAGTAGGTAGAAAACACTCTCACCTAGTTTTCATGATAAACAGTCTCTGCGTTGTGCTCTTTTGAGAGCCTCTGTGGATCGGAAGTCCAAAATCAGCCTGGAAAACTTTCAGAATGGCCTCCAAGGACATCACAGTAGGAGTGTTGTTTTTGTCACTGACTGTGTTTGGAGTTTTTGGAAATTTCTCTTTTTTCAGCACTTTTCCTTTACTTTTCTGGATTCTGGTTAATGTCCACAGATTTAATTGTCCAGCATTTGGTGACTGCCAAATCTTTATTCTAGCTCCTTAGAGGAGAACTCCAGACAGTAGCAACATTTGGCAGGCAAGATTTCCTCAATGATCTTGGATTCCAGATTGTCTTGTATCTTCATAGGTGGGCAGGGGTGTGTCTGTCCATAAGTATTACTTGCTTCCTGAGTGGCTTCTGAGCCATCACTATGTGTTCCAGTAACATCAGGGGGGAAACGCTTAAAGTAAAGACACCTAAGTACACTGGCTCCTGTGCATTCATGTGTTGGACCCCAGTATTTCATTATA
>NDGN011510674.1:1610-16641 GCA_002564285.1 Tympanoctomys barrerae
GCTTGCCTGGCAAGCACAAGGGCCTGAGTTCAATCCCCAGTTCTGCCAAAAAAAAAAAAGAAAGAAAGTTCAGGATGCAACTTCCGCAGGCACTCTCACTCCACGACCTCCCAGCTCACACCACCTTCCAGGGATGGTTCCCTGGGTGCTGAGGTCCCCAGCTCCTGGATGCTAAACCTGGCTGTGTATGTGTCACACTCAGGGTTCTGTGTACCAGGATGGTCTTTCTGGGCGCCATCACTCACTCTTCACCTGCACAGTCACCTTGTAGCTCCAGACCCACTAAGCCACCCATCGCCTGGCATTGTCAGGTCAGGTTCCCCAGCTGCCCACCTGACTGTGACACTCAGCTCATGTTCCCCAGCCAGCTGTGTGGGCGTATGGCACTGCTACCACCTTACCCCCAAGTCCTCACTCCACCTCTTCCTGTGCCGCTGTCCCCTCCTCTGTAATCAAAGCCCATTTGTCTGTCTATTGCTCTCCTTCTCCACAGTCACTTCTTCAGCCCAGGCCAGGGGACCTGTTCAGGTCCTTGGGGTTCTTCTTAACAGCCCTCCTAGCTGTTCTTCCCACCCTAGTCCAGTGCACCCCAACAGTTATGCTGCCTATGAGCTGAGTGTGCTCCCAAAGGTCCACATGGTAAAGCCTGAAGTCCTCAGGGTGATGCTACTGGGAGGCATGGAACCTTTGTGGGCATAGAGCCCTTTGGTCCCCAGTGAGACCCTGCCTGCCCACTATTCTGTGTTCAGCTTCTCCACACACGCTCACCAGGATGTGCCATCCTTGCTGGAAGCCAGATTGACAGGGGCTGCATAATCTGACAGCCGGCCCCCAAGACCATCAAGCATAAGACACCTGGTGCAGCAATGCAGAGCCAGGTAATGTAAGAGCCAGTGCTGGTTTTGTGGGAAAGGCTGGGAAGGGAACCCAGGGCCTTCACAGGGAGCTCCAGCTCCAGCCCTTCTTGATTTTTTATTTTGAACACAGGGTCTCACTACGTTACTCAGGCTGGGATTGAATTTGTTATCTTTCTGCTGGGATGTGTGCCAACGTGTCTGGCTTCCATGGTGTTTCTCAAATAGCAGTTCACTCCTGTCACCACCCTGTCCTCAGACTGAGTTCAAGTCTCAGAGCCAATGGCCCTGCTGGCCCCAGCCCTGGATATTGCTCCAAAGTCAGCCTCCTCCCCAGTCTCTGTCCACGCCCTCTCTTGGCGCCTCGAGCACTTCTGCCCTCTGCCTGTCCTCCTCCTCCTGGCCCTGCAGGACTCAGCTCCCCAGATGCACCTCCACACTCCCCAGGACCTTTCCCTGTTCTACACAGAAGCCATACTCTTCCCCATTACCACACTTCTCATGCTCATTTTCAGAATCCTCCATGAAACTCTGAGTCCCATAAGAAAGGCTGCATCTACTTTCTGTAAAACTGTATCTTTTGCCTCTAGAGAATAACTAGTACTGAGTGGGCATTGGAAAATCACTTTATAGAGCTGTAAAAATGCATGGTAAAGAGTGCTTCCCTTATTTCTCCTTCTTTTTCAATATTTCGCCCATAGGCATGCTGCAATTTGAACAAACAACTAAAATCCACTCAGATCTTGGGTCCTAAAATTTTCTTTATGGTTTTTGAATTTAACAATCATGGGAATCATAATAAGAGTAATATCGAACAACTGCCTCCGCTGAAGAGCTTGTAAAGAAAGTTTATCCTTGCTATCTTGTTTATCCCTCTCAACAATCTTGTAATGTAGCCCTTATTTCAGCAAAACACACAATTTAAATAAATGACCATATAAACATAAAAGTAAAATAAGACCGATGTGTCATAAACATTATTATGCTCATTTTACAGATAACGGTTCTTTTCATCAATAAAAAACAATCAAAGCTTAGAAAATTTTAACAATTTGCCCAAAGCAAAGCATAATGGTTATGGAATCAGGATTCCAAGTTCCATGGAAACTATGAATATTAAAGACAATTTAAGTTTGAAAATATCATGTCTATTAATTCAATAATTTTTGATCTGATGCTTATCACATGCAAGGCGCAAGCTAGACGTGAAAACAGCCCTGACCTTAGCCTCCCCCACATCCTGCAGGGCACATTTCTCCAGCTTCCCCAATGAAAACCCTGCAGTCAATTAAGCTTGACTTAGAGGAAGACATTAAGAATTATAAATTATTTGCACCCTATAGCCCTATAATTCATTCTGTGCTACTGACACTGAAGATGATTAATTCTAAATATCCATACAGCACAGTGTCAGAAAACCAATGGGTCTTCCCAGAGCAGAGGCATCACTCACAAGTCCCCCATTTCAGTGAGACGTGTCATCTGTCATGAAAACATTATATATGGTTCTAGAACATAAGGAATATTATAGCATATATGATGGGGCTTCCTACTGCTGTCATCTACTCTGACATGTTGGCTTCATGCTACCTCCAAATACCTACCCCATCCTTCTCTCTCCTTTTTGCTTTTCATCTCCTTTTTGCCCCAAGTATACCCACACACAACAGAGTAAGGCCAGCACCACAGGTAATAAACACTGGCTGTTGTGTGATATGAATCTCAATCAGGTAATGTGAAGCAAGCCTTCTAATGTAGCCCTTATTTCAGGTTTTCTTCCTCAAAATAATGGGCACACAGCAAAAGAGCTCATCTAGGAAACAGGGCATGCATTTAGCAGCACATGACACAGGAAAGCGGGCCACGTCCTATCTGACCCCTGTCCTCAATGTCCATCTCTGCCAACTGGACATCAATGAGCCCTCTGTGGGGGTAGCAGGACCCCGTCATGTGAGCTACCGCTACCATCTTGCTTTTCCTGTTCTCCAGACCCTTTCCAGTCTCCCTGCACCAGACATCAGGGTCCACAGCTCTCTGAGCTCCATGCCAGGCCCATGGTGGGCACCCAGTGACCATGTGTGGAAGGCATGGGTCCTCAGTTTCCTTTTCACTCAGCCTCTCCTAACTGAGCCAGTAAGGACAAGCAGTTTTGTGAATAGATGTGTCTGGTCTTCCCGGGACAAAGAGGTCCTTTGGGTGCTTTCTGAAAGCAACACCCCATATGGTTGACAAAGCCCAGTCATAGTACCATATAACTCTTCATGAGAAACATAGGAGTGCTGCATTGTCTGTTTCAATCAAAAGTTTACATATATTAACAAAAGGTGTTGAAATAGCCTAACATTAAACATACTGAAAAGCTGTGATCCAAAATGCTCCATAACCTGAAACTTTTCAAGAGCTGACAAGTAGAAAATCCAACATCTGGCATCATGTGACAAGGTCACAGTCAAACACAGGTGCACAAACATAGTGTATAAGATTATCCTCAGGCTACACATACAAAGTGCACATGAAAAATGAATTTTGTGTTCAGACTTGGGTCCTACTCCTAAGACACTTCATTATTAAGTATACATATATTTCAAAATCCAAAGAACTGGAAATCTAAAACACTTTTGGTTTGAAACAATTAGGATAAATAGTATTCAACTTGAGAAAGATTACTAAACCTGATGATTTTTTGGATATAAAGCTAATGGTTCAGAGTCTACTGGAATTAAACACCAAAAAGCCTTCCCTAAACACAAAGGATATTTCCAGTTGCTGGGCATCTGATCTCCAAGGATGCTTCAGTAGCTTCTAAGAGACTAACATGGGGCTAGGACAAAGGGAACCCATCTAAGGTCCAACCACTAACAAGGCAGGAGTCCCTCTGTACCCTACGCTCTTGTGTCAAGCAGAGGTAATAAAACCAATCCATACATTGACCAGTGGTTTTAAGAAGCAAATGTGGTAATGGATGCAGAGGAGTTTGAAAATATTACAGTATTTTGTCAGGGTCAAATGTCATTAACACACGGATAGCAAGTCACCAAATACCCACAGCATAGAAAGTGAAACCCTTTCTTACCCATAACAGACAGGCAGCCTGTGCAGCATGTCATTAAATATTGATGTTGACTCAGTGATATCATATTGAGGAATGAATACCAATACATATTTAGGATTTCATGACTGCATTATTTATAAATTATAAAGCAAAACCAAATTGCAAATTAATTAAATATACATTTTAGGAGACTAGTTAGCAAATTATAGTATTTCATACAATGGAATAAATCTAAATGCTAAGATAAAGAAACATGTCCAAAGTATATACGTTCAATGAAAATAATAAGGTATAGAAGGCTATAGGTGATCTAATCTCTTTTACTTAAAATAATGTGTTCACACAAAAATTTTAAAAGTTATTTTGGAATGGTGGGAAGTGGGAAGAATTTGTATTCTTATTATGAGCATATATCACTTTTTTTTTTTGTATAGGGGATGGAACTCAGGACCTTGAGCTTGCTAGGCAGGTGCTTATGCCACTGAGCTATCTCCGCAGGCCTTTGTATCACTTTTTGATGTAAAGTGTTGTCTTAAAAAAAAAAAATGACAAGAGAAGCTTTCATGGTTCTTCTTCTTAATTGTGGACGTGTGAAATGTAAAATTAGAACACCCATCATTACATTATGGTTGTGTACTACACAACAAGATCCTGCTTCTCTGCCCAAGTCTGCTTACTCTGTTCCCTTTCCCTTCTAAATAACTCCTCAAAGACAGACTACTAACCTTGTAACAAACCTAACCTGTAGACTTGCAGCACTACCAAATTCCACAGTGATCAAAAACATCCTGAAGGGACCAGGGAGATGGCTCAGTGGAATAAGCACTTCCCTGACAAGTGCAAGGGCCTGAGTTCAATCCTCGGTTCCGCAAAAAATAAAATAAAATAAAAACATCCTGAATCCCTTTGTAACACCTCTACAGTATAACATGCAGTTTTTGAAAAATAAAATTGTCATATTCATTCAAATAGCATCAAATTGGATCTAATCCCAGCATAACTGCAGTCTCAGACAAATAATCCAAATTATCCACAAAGATAACTCACAAAACTGTGGATGTTTTCATATGCAGCCTGCAGGCTTTTCTTAATGAACTCAACTTGTCTCCTTCTTCCAAGAAATATAAGGCCTCCACACTCCGCACCTGGGCACAAAGTCATCTGAACTTCTGATTTACAGTGACAATTTACTAAACTGCCAAGGCCCCTGGAAAGTGAGCTCTACTCTCTGGATGGGCTCCAGGCAGAAGGGCTGAGACTCCTCTCCCTGGCCCACTCCCCACCCACTTCTCTCTCTTCGCAACTTCATCAATACCCTTCAAACCCTCTCATCTCTCATCGAATCAAATCTTGCTGTTTGAGAACTGCTAGTTATTTTTTTTAATTACTATATAATAAAATTGGAATTCAGGTGAAAGTGAATTATTCTTCTGATTATAATGTGTTTTCCTTTTGCCAAATATTTACATCTTATGCATTCCGACTAATATTCACAAGTCTCACGGAGCCAGGAAGTCCTTATTAATAATGCAACACTCTCTTAACATCACACATATTACATTTTCTTAAATATTAAACGTTATGGCTAATAGCAGCTCATTCTTTTACTATGAAAACATTGGTAACTTTGCAAATTCAACATGCCATTTCCTATCCATGTGAATTATTTGATCATATGCTAAATTCACGAAAGAATAATATGTGAAAACTGCACATCATAATTAATCAAAAAATGCACAATAAATGAAGGGTAAGCCATTTTTGCCTACCTTACTGGAAAAGATTTTCTAAAATTAGTTGGAAACATAATATTCGACATTGGTACACACTGAGTAACACTGGCATCCCCCACAGGCTGGAGGGAGAGCACGTGAGAAAAAGCCCCCCTCAAGATAATTTGGCATTTTGCAATACATTTTCAGAGCTGCTAAAAAGAACTTTCCACCTTACTAATCTCCTTGCACAAATCTGAGAAAATGAATCATCAGAAATACAAAGATTTATGCCCAGGAATTTTCATCAGCAAATTGTATATATGAGAAAAGGAAAGAAAAAAGCTAATATGCAATCATCAAAAAATATTCAAATCATTATTTATGGAGCCATTAAATCACTAGCATTTCAATAATATTCAAGTACACTGGGAATGCATAATATGTTAGATGAAAAAGAAGTACATGGTCATAATTTTGTTCACATCCAGTGGTATATTTGTGTATAAAAATTTGTCAGTATACCCAAGTATCAGGCATACATACATGAAGAAAAATCTAAAAGACCTTAATAATGTTATTTCCTGAAATACAGAAGAAATTATTTTTGTGTACACAGTATTTTTCAAAATGTATTTAGTACAGGGTCTGCAGGGTCTCACTATACAGATCAAACTCATAGTGATCCTCCTGTTTTCAGCCTCCCACATGCTGGGACTACAGGCGTGTGCCACCATGCCCAGTCGCAGTCTCCGTCTCAGCATGCCCTGGGGGTGGAGCTAGCACAGCTTGCAGGGATCGAACCCCAGTCACTGAGCCTGCCTAAGCAGGCACTTTAGTCCACTGAGCTATCTGACTGGCCCTACTCAGTATTTTTTAATTCTTTGTATTAAGCACTTACTATTCCTCATACTCAATAGGTTGGCTGCTCTCATGAAAATCAGAAAATAACAAAGTGTGGGTACATGAAAAAACCCTTTGCACACTGTTCATAGGAATGTAAAATGGACAGACCACTATGAAAAACAGTACAGCACGTTCCTCAAAAAATTACAGATAGAATTATAGTGTGATATAACAACCTACTTCTGGACACATATCCAGGAGAATTGAAATCAGAGTCTTGGAGAGAGATTTCTATACCTGTGTTTGTAAGAGTAGCATTCACAATAGCCAAGAAGCAGGAGCATTCCAAGTGTGTATTGATTGGTATGATACATGGATTAAGGAACTTCAGATCCAAGCCGCACATTGTTAGTCAACATTACAAAGAAATGAAATTCCAGCACATGCTATGATGTTATACACTAAGTTGTGTCTCCTTCTAGTTCATAGGTTGATGCCCTAGTTGCCAGTGCCTCAGAATGTGACTCTATTTGGGGACAAGCCCTCTACAGACGTGATTACATTATGATGAGGTCACGAGGGTAGTCCCCACTCCAACCTGACTGGTGTCCTTCTGAGAAGAGCAGAGTTGGACGCACAGCACCAGGGGTGCGAGCACACAGAGGGAAGACCACGTGGAGAGGCAGGGAGCACAGCCAGCTGCAAGCCCGCAGAGCCAGCGCAGAGAAAACTGACCTGGCCATCTGCTAAGCATGGACATCTGGACTCCACAACTAGAAGAGAACAAGTCTGCTGATCAAGCCAGCCAGGTGTTTTCCTACGACAGTCATAACAAAGGAATACACCCAGCATTGGTGGGCCCTAAGAATGGCACACTGAGTGAAATATGTCAACACAAAAGATGAGTGTGGTATGATCCCACTTACATAGGGGTTCTACAGGCATCCACTTCATGGAGACAGCAGAAGGGTGGCTGCCAAAGGCTTGGGAGAGGGAAGCCAGAACCTGTGGTTTTAACAGATACAGTATGTCTAGCAGAGCTCTAGAATTTGGTCTCACAAATTAAAGATACTAAACACTACTAAACTGAACACTTAAAAATGAAGATGAATTTCATGTTGAGTGTATTTCATCATAATTTTTTTAAAAGTTATATATATAATATATATATTTGTTGTTGTTTTGTTTTGTTTGAGATGGGGTCTCACTATATAATGCAGCCCAGCACTGAACTCATTATTTAACTCAGGATGGCCTTGAATTTATGACCATTCTGCACCAGCCTCCCTAGTGCTGGGGTGACAGGTGTGCATCACTAAGATCTGGCTCATATTTTATTAAGATTTAAGATACAATACAACATACGCAATTTTCCTTGGCAGTTATCAGCAGTAAAATACTAGCACCCTAAAAGTTTGCCCTAACTTTGCAATATCAGTGTCACTAGGAAATTAGAAAGTAAAAACTGGAAAGTGTAGGAAGACAGCACTACACAGCTGAGGGAATGGCTGAGGTCAAAAGGGCGGCCCCTACCCACTGCTGCAGCCAAGAAGCTGGTGGGAACATAAAAGACTGTGCTTAGGAAACTGCTTGCCAGTGTCTTAGAAGCTAAACACAGTCTCACCATACAATCTAGAAATTATGATCCTAGACATTCATGCTACTGATTTGAAAATCTACACACAAGTCTATACACAAATCTTTGTAGAGACTTTATTCATAATCATCAAAACCTGAAAGCAACCCAGGAGTCCTCCAATAACTCAAAAATAAACCATCTATACAACACGCATAATATAGTATTGTTCAGCAACAAAGAGAATAAGCTATCAAGACACATAAAGACACAAATAAATCTGGAATGTACATTGTTAAGTGAAAGAAACCAGTTTGAAAAGGCCATATTTTATGATTCCAATTACATGACATTCTGGCAAGAGCAAAACTAAATCAGGGCTTGTGGAGCTTGGAAGAGAGGAAGTGGAGAGGGTGGATTAGACAGCATGCAGGAGGTGTTACAGGCAGTGAAACTATCCTACCTGATACTGTAATAGTGAACAGAAGGTCCTGAGCATTCGTCAGAAGCCACAGAACTTCTCAGCACAAAGAGTAACCCTTAAATCTCACTTCGGTCAGTGAGCCCAGGAAGGATAGCAGGAACACAAAAGAAACAGATGCTAATGTAAAAGCTTTCAGAAACAGTGAAGTGTAAGGAAAAGGCAAAAAGAACTTGGGATCAGTACCATCCCCTCTTTGACAATGCTGTCACCCATGGGGAACACAAAAGAATTCTGAGATTATTACAGTACTGCACTGGAATTGAAGAATTAAGTAAATAAATGGGGAGCGGTGGGACCCAGGGTCTTCAGTGTGTACGTGGGGGCTGCATAGAAGCGAGGGAAGGAAGCACACATGATTTATGAAGTAGGTAGATGAGCTGGAGACATCAGTATAAACTCAGGATGAGGTTAACACAGATAGTTACACACAGGAAGATTTTTCAGTATGTGCAGATACATATATTATTCTATGCATATGTATGCCCTTGCTCTGTCAGCTGAACAGACCTAGGAGCACACTTAGCCTGCAGATCTTGGTTTCTAATACTATTCTTTTTTTAAAAAGAGGATACTGAAAGACTTTTCTATTTTTCTTTGTTTTATATAACTGTGTGGGATTGAGTTACTTTTTTTTTTTTTGGCAGAACAGGGGATTGAACTCAGGCCCTTGCTCTTGCCAGGGAAGCGCTTATTTCACTGAGCCATCTCCCCGGCCCCAAGAATGGGAATCTTGCATGATACCACTACACCAGCGGCACTGTTGAGAAGTGAGTTACTTTCATATGCTCTGACCCAAATAATAATATATCTCAACAAATTATTTATGCAGATACAATATGAGAATACAACTGGTTTGAAGAAACTCAACACTGAAGAGGTCTTAACAAATATAAAATAATCTTATTATGATGTCTTTTGGTTTAATTCAATAAAAAGAAGTAGGGCTACATGGAGAAACATCCTGCTAGGATTACCACAATAATGAATATATATCAAAGGGATACTGAAAGACTTTCCAGTGGCTAAAACTGGTGCAATCTAATAAATAAAGTAGGACTGGATTATAACTCAAAGTACAAAGTAAATTCCATGCTGATAAAATAAAAGATTAAATACATAAATTGGGGAGAACAGATGAATCTCCTATGGAGAATAATTCCAAATTACTTATGTAGTTACTCCATACCTTTAAGCATAACTCTGTGCTCTTTAAGAAATACAGCTACGTGCAACAACACAAATAAATCTCATGAATACAACACTGAGTGAAAAAAGCTTCAGAGAGAAGAACATCTACTATGTAATTATATTTCTATGACACACAAAAACCAGCAACTACTATAAATTACAGTCTTGGGATTCAGCATGGTGGTTATCTCTTGAGAGAGGAGTAAGGGCAGCAATTAGGAGGATGCCCAAGGAGGCAATCTGGCATTCTGAAAATGGTCTATGAAACTTGATCAAGGACCCTGGTTCTGTCAGTGTTCTAATCAGCTCAATGAATTGAACTTGATCTCTACCTCACACTGTATACCAAATCAATCAGTTGGGGACAGGGTGGGAGGGAGAAGACTGACTGTCATGTAGGGATTAATGTTAATTATTCTCAATAGTTTGAGCCAACTGACTCAGCCCAAATGGTTGAAAAGACCATTATTCTGCCACTGTTCTGCAGTATCAACTATTGTCATGAATCAAGCCTTTATAAATACATCATATATAATATATTATATATATGCTTGTATATGTATATATCATGGATATTACACAGATATATATATGTCTCGGTTTCTGGACTCCCATTTCCATTCCACACATTCCACCTGCCCAATTCTGCAGCAACACTATATGTCTTAATTATGCTACTCTGTAGAGTAAGCCCTGCCACTCTTGCTTTTATGATTAGCTTATTATTCTTGACCCTTGGGTTTTCCACACCAGTTTTGAAATTAGTTTATCAATTCCCACACACAATCCTTCACACAATTACAAGGAACTATCTGGGGAGAAGTACACCATGCCCTTCCAGTACATGGGCTCTGGATCACCTCCCCTGCCACACTGGAAACCTAGAGATTGAGCATTCTTTCATCCAGGTCCCTGAATGAAGTCAATGTCACAGAGAGTCCCTCCACACTCACATCAACACATTGTGCCATCTGTGTCATATGAGCAGAAATAAACCTCACAATTTCAAAATTATATGGAAAACTTGGGGCAGAAAGGAGAATTAGAAGGGAAGGATTTAAGATTAACCATGGATCGATAGAATTGAATGTCTTAGCTGTGATCCCTGTAGCTATACTGTAATATCTGAGCTATGATATGGGCACAAATATACTCATATGCAGAAGTGTGGGATATACGAATTATTAATTCCTTGCAACTCTCTGAGATTAACTCAAACTACCAGGTGGTAAAATCTGGAAGTAAATTTAAAATCTAAAAAAGCCAAGTACTACCGGATAGTTACAAGAAACCCAGAGCAATTGAGTAGAATTTCAGATTTTAATTTTGAGAACAAAAAACAATATAGAACCACAAAAAAAGGAATGAATAAATAAATAAGCAAGCACCTGCCTGGCAAGCACAGGGTCCTGAATTCAATCCCTGGTACCATAAATAAATAAACAAACAAACAATATAGAATTTTATTTCTAGCATGACCTTTAAATAATAATCAATTCTGATTTTCAAAAAGCCTTATGTTTTGTCAATACATCTGCATCTGTCATTTGCCATTTTTCTTGGACAATAATATGCACATAAGATTGCATCATCAGGATTAAGAAAAAGGGGCGAGTTCTTACAACACACTGTTCTCTGGAATGTTTTAAGACCCTCTACCACCATCTTTGGGCATACACAATTAAGATTTACTATATAATAAGATTACGTAGTAAAAATATAAACCTATATCTAAAGTTCCATGACTCTCTGACGTTAGTTTGCAGCTACACATTGGTGCATAAATCATGCAGGGCATGGCTTCACAGTATGCATTATACAGGGCACAGAATTATTTTGATTGAATTTTCGATAAGAAGAGAAGCAGTAACTTGTTACTTCAGACTGGCAAATCAATATCAAATGCTTGTTCTAAGACCGGTTATCACTCCAGTCCTGCAAGCAGCCTGAAACACTGACAGATTAGCATTGACAGAAGCATTGCTCGGCTTGCTTGCCAGCGTGACTCTATCCTTAGTTTTATGCCAAGAAAAATCAATTTCTTTATTCAACTTGTCAATCAGAAAACAGATAGAAACAATGATTTTATGACAACATATAAAAGTATAGTGAATGATATTATAAAATATAATAGAAATGCCATTTTATGTCAAATATACATATATAAGAATTTGTATGCATCTATAACCATATAATTAATATATATGGATAAAGACTTAAATACAAAACATAAAATTAAACATCGAACTTCAACCCAACTGACAGAAACATCACTTGACTAGACTTGCCAACGTGTCCAGTTTTCAAACACATCAAGCTCTTTTTATGTCAGAAGCTTTTAAAAACAACCCTCAGAAGGACTGGTTTCTTCCAATATCATGAAAGTTCATAGAAACTAAATTTTCCTTTTTCTAATCTATAAAGATTAAGTTTTCTCAACAGACCATAATGTTGGCACGTTCATATGAAAATAGCAATAAAGAAAACATTTCTCCTTTAAAACAAGCATTTTGAGTGATTCTCAATTATATTTTACGTAACAAACCAGGAAATACTGATACCTGGCTGTTGGTCTGGTGCCTATAAAATGAGCCCTGAAAAGGTATGACTGGGTCTCAAGGTAGAGAGCAACATAATCATAAATCTAATTATCACCTGCATCCCCAAGTCCCTTCAAGGTCACTCAAATCCACTCTGCATGTAGTATTAAATGTCACCCACATTAACTGCCTTGCGTGAGTTTTCTTTCATTTTAATGGATGAGTATTATTAAGCCTTAGCACCTGGCTCTAAAAATAAGTCAGATTCTTGTCCTGTCACTCATTCCCCTGAGGATTACTATGTCCCAAGAGACCTCGGCTCTCTGTGTCACCAAAGCTGTCTCCATCATGAACAATACACCCTGGCCAATGACACTCCCTTTATTATGGCTGCATTCAAATTACTCCATTAGGGCCAGGGAGATGGCTCAGTAGAATAAGCACTTGCCTGGCAAGCACAAGGGCCTGAGTTCAATCCTTGGTTCTGGAAAAAAAAAAATACTCCATTAGAATTTTTATCCCCGGAATCATCCTATGCAAAAATTGGACAATGTTTTGAGGATGCTCAGGCCAAAATCAACCGAGCTTTCCACCAACTCTGTCAAAACAAGGACGCTGATGCCAACCAGGCAAGTGTTAGCACCCTACACAAAGCTGTTTGTTAGCCAACAGACTGTGCAGTTAGCCATGCTTTCCCCCATCCAGAAAAACTGGTGGTATGCAAGGTGTTTCCAAGGGTGAAGGACATATCTACTGGACAGCAGGGTTCAGCCTTCCCCATGATGAACAGCAACACTTGCCACAGAGTCTGGTCATTCTGAAGAGAAGAAAGGATGGCCACCAACACCCTGCTGATGAAGCAACCCATTCCTGTTTTTGTCAGTATCAGCCAAGAAGCAGGTGGGTCCTTGGGCGAGGAAGTATGGTGTCGAGGAAAGATCACTGTCTGGCATCACAAGTCCAGCTCCACTTCTGAGGTCACGTAAGCACCTGAGGAACAAGAACCTCCCTTTTCTTCTATGGAACCTCAGTATATAGTGTCACCTTCACTGTAGGGCCCTCAGTGAGTATTTGTTCAACAACAAAACAAGGAAACACACCAGGAGAAACTAAGCACCCAACGTCTTTGGGTACAACATTCCAGATCTTTCAAAGCAAGAACATAAAATGCAACACTTGCCTTTTATGCTGAGGTATCTTGAGAATTCAGGGAACTAACAGATGGCCAAGTTATCTGTTGCCCATGAAGCATATTACAAGGGTATCTTGTAAGTAAAGAAGTATTCCGAGGGGTGGGGCAGCCATAGGCCACTTCAAGGAACATGGCCTTCTACAGCCAATTTTTTTCTCTGTTTTTCGAATAGCCCCCACCCTTTAACCTCTCGATTCCCCTCTTTTATGGAAAGATGGTTAAGTCTACTGAAAGAGATAATGGATATGACTCTAATCAAAGTTGAAAGTGTGCCAAGCACTGAAAACACAAAGTGCTGATAAGTTTATCAAACTCTTTTCTGGCAACAGTATTTCCTATTACTACGGACCCCACCCCACAATGTGCTAGGTGTGAGGCACCTGCACAGCACTATCTGGTTCCATGCAACAATCCCAGCATTGCTGACATATAGCCCTAGCTTGTGATTACCTTGCCAGCTTGTCCAAGACCTAACCTCATGTCACTGGCCATTATCAAACCCACCAAGAAAAATAGGCTTGCAAATAAACTAACCTCTGTATTTTAGGGGCGCATTTGAGGAAAAATATAATTGGATCCTACCTCACATTTCAATAATATGTAAGTTCCAGTTTATTATATTATCTTAAGGAACAATTATTTCTAAGTCCATAAAACATAGGGGCATTTCAAGTTATGAAAGCAAATGCAAGAATAATTTTTAATATGTTTGACATGGCAAACATTTTGAACTTTAATACTAGATATGAATAAAGAAAATATTAAAAGGATGCTTCTTACTTCTATGAAAAAATAAAACAAAATTTTATAGCAAAATAGAGAATAATAATGAATATTCTATGTATCATGATCTTAAAAGAAGGGCCAAAATTTTACTCAGAAAATATGCAGTTCTACACCCCAAAAATTACCACAAAGTTAGAAGATTAAGGATAAACTGAGGGAAAATGTGTAATATAATAATACTATAAGGGATAACAGTTTTATTACACATAAAATAGTTTTACTACCTTGGGTGTTTTTTTTTTTTTTTTTNGTTTTTTTTTTTTTTTTAGCTTTGTTTTACTTTTGAGGATGAGTCTCACTATGTATTCCAGACAGGCCCTGAACATTGTGTAGCCCAGGCTGGTCTTGAACTCAGGGCAATCCTTTTGCCTCAGCTTCCTGAGTATTGAGATTACAGGTATGCACTTACCAGACCTGGCTTAGTCTCACTATATATTAAGAGTTTAAGAAATAAATAAATTTTGGGGGACAAGAACAATACATCATGAGATAAAGAAATGTTCAAACATATAAAAATATGAACTCACCAGTAATCAAAAAAAAATACAAATGATAAAGAAATACTCCTTTTGCTTCCCCAAGGAAGGAAATAAACAGTAGTGCAGTTCAGTAATGCAGGCCAGTGGGCAGTCTCCTATGCTCTTGCTTCAAAAACAGGTAAATCTTTCTGGAGAGAAATCTGACAACTCTCAGGAAGTCTATAAAAACTCACTGCCTCCAATCAATAATTCCATTTTTGAGGGGGCCCACCCCTTAGCTCAGTTCTTTAAGTGGCTGCTTCAACAAAGCAGTCAGGCTCAG
>NDGN011510691.1:333-11995 GCA_002564285.1 Tympanoctomys barrerae
CTACCAATTTGATTTGAAACTGTCTGATTGCTATTTGTTTCTCAATAAAATTATGGAAAAAAAGTAAAAGAAAACAATATATGAGTAGCCTCAACCTAATAATTTTTTCATCAAACCCATTTGAATAATTAAAAAATCATCCAAAAAATTAAACTTCAAAAATTTTCTACTATCAATCAGTAACAGTAACTGGCAACTTATGAAAATTTCTTCTTATATTTCATTTTTAATATTTATTACAGGGTCTACAGGGTTTCACTATACACATAGGACTCATAGTGATCCTTCTGTTTTCAGCCTCCCAAGCTCTGAGATTACAGGCACACACCACCATCTCTGGCTTTGTGTCCAGCACAACATGCAGTACTGGGGATTGAACTAAGGACCTTGGGCTTCCCAGGCAGGAATTTAGGCCACCAACTATCTCCCCAGCTCAATATGTTTTGGTTTATATAAATCATCCTACATGTGTCTCACAAGTCTCTTTTCACAGAAGCTTAAATTACCTATTAACAAAGAAAACTGAGTAGTGTGTGGTATGAATTATTTGATCTCACAAAACATCCTACTTACAGGCATTTTTGGAGGAAAATTTTAGCTTGTAATAGTGCATAAGCAGTTATATAAATATCCACTGACTAAACAAAATAATTATTGCAGTAAAAAACACATTGACATTAATCCCCTTCAAAATATTTCCTTTCTTTTAAAGATATGTATCCCATCATTTCTGCCATGAATCTTAAATATTTATAGCTGGTCATCTCAACAACTAATTTAAAAATAGTATGTAATACATAACCCATTGTTGAATTCCTACTACTTTGTTGAGTCAAATCATGTATCATTTCTAATGCTGTCTTTTTTAAATCACCATTTTTGTATCATTGAAAAATACGTGTATCTAGGATTTATAAGTATATAATGAAAATGGAATTTAAATTGACTTTTCATAAATTTCCTCTAAAACTGACCTATGAAATACAGTAGTTCTAGAAATCCTCTTTCCTAAGTTTATTGAGCAGGTATAATTAACAATATACTGAATTCTGTTGATTAGTATCATCTGAAGGAAAGGAAAAGTTAAAAGGTTATTGTGTCTCTTCATCTACCTTTTCCACTGACCTGTCTTCATACGATCTCTTCCTCTTCCGGAAAGTAAAAAATGGCCTGGTAAAAATGTGGAATAAATTTAGACCATCAAGGCACCCAAGAAGGAGACAAAAAGACACTTTGAAACTACTTCAGAAAGTGGTGAAAAAGATGGGGTAGATGTTTTCGAGGTGAGAGGAGAGAAGTTGAAGAACATAAATGGCAGTGTCTCTCGCCATAATTAACCTTTTTAAATTAATTTTTGTTGTATTTCTGAATTGTACCTTGTACAAATGCAATTATTAACTACTTAATAGTTGTGTTCTGCCACAAGTCAGGAACTATGTAAAATACTGGTGCTCTATTATATCGTTTAATTATTTTTGAGCTGCATCAAATTTTATAATCCTTCTTTCATAAATGAAGACCTATGGCAATGAAAGTCTTACTCATTTTCTGTAGGAAATAGAGGTAGAAATACTTAGCATTAGAAATTTAACTGGAGAAGTATGACTAATACGTTTACTTTCTTATTTCTACATTGTACTTACACAAGCTTCTAGAGAAAATTACTAAATTAAGCAGATATTTACAGTAGCAGAAGTTAATGTGATTATATATCTGAGGAAAGTAATCATCCAGTTATTGAAGAAAAATAGAATATATAATAGTCTACTTCCTTAAGCAAAGTTATGTTAATGATATGCATTGATTTAAAATTGTGAATGTGTATGCATTTTGGACACTTTTGTAGATCACCCATAACAGCAAGACCAACCAGAAAATATGAATTAATTATATAAAACATATCTTGAAATAAATCAGAAAGTTTCCAAGGTAATAATGACTGCAGAAAGCAAGAGCCACAATAGGAGAAAAGCAGAAGGCAATCCAATGTCTCACAGAGCTATTTTCCTCCAGCAACTTACAGGATGTTTGCGTTGGTAGGAAGATCAGCAAGGCTTTCAGGAGACACTCAGAGCTAGGAGATGGAATCTAAGTCCAGACTCGCCTAGAATAATGTTGCAGGATAAATGGCATCAAGCAAAATCTTTATAAAAGATAGGCACATCAGAAATAGACAAGTTCACAAAAATAGTCCTAGGCCCAAGTTATATTTGCATGCTAATTTGAGGTAAAATGTTGTTTTAGCATTGTTTTCTTTTCTCCTAAACTTCTTAGTATAATTAATGATAAACACAAAAATCATGTGGAGAGACGTGTCATCAACAAAGTCTCAATATTGCCTTATTTTTGTATATATATAGTTCCAGAATTTAATTAAAAAATCGATAGATTCTCTTTTATTGATATCTCCCCCATTTTCTATAGTGTTTGAGGTG
Organism: Tympanoctomys barrerae; assembly: GCA_002564285.1. NCBI lineage: Eukaryota > Metazoa > Chordata > Mammalia > Rodentia > Octodontidae > Tympanoctomys > Tympanoctomys barrerae. The sequence goes on from NDGN011510691.1 coordinate 2,769, forward strand.
TCAGTTAGTGTATTCTCATCTTCTTTGGTCAGTTTGTCAATTGTGATACTGAAAATAGGAGTGCTGTGCTAATTATAACGCTATAGAATTTGCCAGCTCAATGCCTAACAGCAAGACAATTTGCAGTGCCATGTGATTGGACAGATAATTCCAAAATCCTGTCAAGACATTCCGTTCCTTTGGACACCTTCCTACATGTAAAGACCTAATCTGGATTTTCCCGGAAGTGACTTTCAAACAGATTGAAACAATTCCTGAGAAAGGTTTTCCCAGGAAATACTAAGATGGCAGTGAGAAGTACGCCGTGTAGAAGGAGCCTATGCAAATACGATAGGGAGAAAGCTGTAACTGGAGCGTCACCTTCAGGATTATGGTTCACAAGCAGCAATAAATGTGGCACATTTCGCACAAATCACTCTGCAGCGCTGAGTCAGCGGCTGCCCAGAGCAGCGCAGCTCCGGTCCTCGCACTCTGACAGGACCCGGGACGACGTCCAGGAGGTGGAAGCTCCCGCCTAAATGCAGTCAGCCTGAGAGTGGAGGTGGGTGTGGGGAAAGAAGTTCAGGACCAGGGGCATGTAAGTGGAGGACTGACAGCATTCGCTGCACACTTTCAAAGGCCCATGGTTCCAGCTTTTCTTTTCTTCTACACTAGATTCAAGAACTTACTCTGCCACCTAAATCCATATCCTCTCTGTTCATCTCTTTTACCAAGAATGTACTGGGTTTGTTTAGAGAAGTACCCCCTATCTTATTTTTTTCTCCATCTTACCGACTCTAGTAGGAAAGATCACATGACCTCAAAATTGTTACAAAGGCCTTGATGGCATTAGATTCCTTGGTTCTATTATAAATTTATTTTATTTTACCTTTATTTTTATTTTTTTAATTTTATGTATTTGGTACAGGGTCTCACGACTCAACTCGCACGCATAGCAATCGTCCTGTTTCAGCCTCCCAGGGCCTGGATTCTAGGTGGGCGCCACCGTACTCCATCTCAGTCACTGGCTCAGTGTGCCCGGGGGCAGGGCCATGGTGGCCTATGGTGCCCCGGATGGAACCCTGGCGTCTGCACTTCCCTAAGCAGGTGCTTAGTCTGCTGAGCTATCTTCCCATCCCAGTTCTATTATAAATGTAAAGATCAGTGATTTGGGGTGAGAATCGTTTGCCTAGTTTACATTTCTATATCTAGCGTGTCTACACGCCCTATCATGTCTATCGTGTTCCTTTATAAAGCAGGAGACAGCAATGCACCCTATAATGTAATATAAAATAGTATGGAAGAAATCAATTTTATTTTTTATATTACTATAGCAGTTGTATTATAGTAAAATACATAAGTGTGTACATGTGTGTTTTTGCGTACTCTCATAAACATATGGAGTTTCTGTCTTCAGAAACTTTGTTTCACCACATAGCACATCTTCCCCACCTCACTGCTTTTCTCTTCATTTATTTCCCTGCCTTGTTGCTGGAGATCTGCTCTTTTCTACTTTCCTATTCCCCTCAGAAACCAGCAATCTAAAGTATAAATATGGATAGTGGTGGTAAATCCAACCAATTATTCTCTGCTAATTCATTAGCTAGATAATGTGTTACCTCTCCAAGGAAATGTAATGCCTGACTTTCTGTATTCATCTTCTATAAAAAGTCTACAGGGAAAATCACTAATGCTGCAAATTTAAAAAGATCCAACTGGGATTTAATTTACTCAAGAGGGATTTTCATAGAATCCCTCAAATCACATTAATAGAGCAGCTGCTTGCTCTAATTACGCATAAATCAATCCCATATGCCACAAGTAACTCAAGGAATGGGAATATTTTCAGTGCAATGTCTTCTGAAAAGGATAGCAAACAAAATTATTTTTAATCGTTATTGGCATTGACGTTTTTCACCATCTTGGTTTTAATAAATAAATCTGAAGTGAAATTTTAATATTTATTGTACATTTATAAATAGAAAATTTCCTTTTCATAGTCATGCACCATCTATGCATGATATATATGGAAAATATAAAATGGAAATACTAAAATCATACATAATTGGTTTTTGATAAATAAGTAATCCACAACTATCTGCATGCTCATAAAACTTGGTTTTATTAATTGTCATTTGTGTAAAGAATTAATAGTAGAAAGATGGTTGTATTATTTTTGTTCCTCTCTATGGACAGCTTAATTCCAAAGTTCCTAGTAATCTCAAAACCATCAACAATTCTTTCCAGGCAAGTGATGTTTCATCTGACTTTGTAGCACTGCTTATTCAAATTATGACTGGACAATACACAATACTGGATAAATACTGCTAACCAGAATCTATATATGACATAAATAAATTGATCATATCATCATTCAATTTTTGAATAATATCTTCTTCAGATTCACCACTATTAAAGTTTCTTTCTATAATTATTTTATTTTATTTGTTTCTCAGGTCTTGTGTATAATCAGTTTCTAAATCAAACTTTCATTACAGTATTAATAGACATAATCCATTTCTTTCTCTCTTACTCTAATCACCTTTATGCTTCTTCCTTGGTTCGGCTATATCTCCTTCTACTGTCTGCTGCAAAAAGAATAAACTTTCTGTATATGATGGAAGGCAATGTGAAAGCACAGAAGGAAAGGCTACTTTGGCTAATTCCTCTGAGTGCAAACAAAATCTATTCAATATGAATTTTAGACCTCTATGTGTAAAGTACACAGAAATAAAAGAGAAAAACTTTGCTCTTATGACTAGGGAGTAAACAAAATATTCTGAAATAGAAAAATTGCTGAACAGAAGAAAAATTAATTTATATGTGGCACTGAGTAAATGGTGAGAACTTCTAATTTGTTATTCCAGGAACAGTGAATATAGCCTATAACCTCAACTACTTGGATAGCTCAAGAAGGAGGATCACAAATTCAAGCTCAGCCTAAGTCTATGAAAAGAGTCTCAACAGAAAATATAATTAAAGTGCATAGAGTAAGGCAAAGCACAGAAGAAATTCTATTGCACATGTCTCCAACAATGTATACACAGAATATATACTGGCTTTTAAGAAATTAACAAAAAGTATTGGAGAATTTAATATACAAAAAAATTGAAAAGAATTTATGTAGTTTTGAGAAGATAAATTGAAAATAAATAAATATACTGACCAAGATGGTTCACGTTTGTTAAGAGCATAAAAAGCTAGAATTCTTAAGATGGTGCAAAATATACTGATATAACCACAGGAAAAATTTGCTAAAGTTGAATACATGAATCATATATCTCATGGCCTAAAAGGATATGTTTGTCACAGAACACATATTAGAATGCTTTCACAGTAAATTTCATAGTAGCCATAAAATTGCAAAATTATCAAATTCCTAAAATGTTCATTTTTCCTCAAAGTGTATTATTATTTAATAATCATATTAAACAAAATTGTATATCATGTATCAGTATAAACGAATACCCAGTATAATGTACAGCATGAAAAAATCACACACAAAAGAAAGATGCATGGTTTTATCTACAAATATACATTTATAAAATTTACATATATGGGTACCATACTATTTATATGTAAGTGTTATTTATCCACCGAAATGCTAAGCTGATATTACAAAGAACATGAAGAGCCTTGAAACTGTTTTTAGTAAAATAAATTACATATTACAAAAGTACTGTACAATTCCAACTAAATGAAAAACCTAGAGTAAGCAGATGCTTAGGTAATAATGTAGGATAAAATTTACCAGAATCTGGAGTAGGCAGAAAGTTAAGTTACAGATTTATAGATTTTGAAATTCTGTTTGGGTTCATACAAAAACATAGACATTGATATGGTGATGGTATTATGGTAAATGTAAATAAATTCATTGAATTTTATACCTAAAAAGGCTATAATGGATAAATTTGTCATTCTTATTTTAGGACAATATAAGTCAAAGAAAGTAATCATGCAAATGTATAGTTTAACTACTAAATACCAAATGAGAATTGTAAAGAAAACTAAGACTAGACAAAACAGTCAATCTTTAGAAGTATAGGTTATAGAGCAACCACTCAATGAAAATTATGAAACCTTCAAAAATTATGTGCAGAACTAAATTGCATGAGAATAAAAGATATTGACATATATTATTTGACAAAATATTTATGTTGCACAACTACTATTTTGCATACCAGTTCACAATTTTCACCCCTTTCAGCCTGAAGAAGCCAGAGCGGTCATCGTCCATGATTCCCTCATGGCAGTTTTGGTTACCTCTTCAGAGGGGGGTACGTTGTAGGCAGCTGAATTAGATAGAAATATTATAGGCAGTCACACAGTGCAAGGCCCTCAAGGAGACAATATGGAACACATGGTAACTTTGCAACTTCGGAAGAGACAGATACTCTCAGCTATGGGCCAGATCTCAAGACAAAAGAGTAAATAAATGTAGCCACATCATTCCTTAGTAATGGGCATCAGGGATTGATATTCTAAATAAGTATCAATCACTTTGAAATAGCCCAAATGAGTCACAACCCAACCTGCAACAGAAAGAGACCCTGTTCTGTATTCATGCCTGCTTGTTATGTGACTTGCTTCCCCATTTGAATCCAATTTAATCAACTTTACCTGAGTAATAGTGCTTGTATTCTCATTGGTTGGCCATAGTTTTGTCCCCCCTCATGCCCACCTAAGCGAGTTCCCAAGTCTTCTCCACAACCTTAGACCTGCCTTACTACATGATTTTCCTCTATAAAAGTCCCTGGAAGAGACAGCTTCCTGGCGACCACGTGCTCGGTGCACCCCTCCATTCCTCTCAAGGACAGGTGCTTTCTTTCTCTCATTAAATATTCTGCTCATAATCTCCATTTGTTCCTAAAATTCATTCTTCCATTTTATAGAACATGAACTCATCCCTGGTACTTTTTAGGTTGGGAGATAAGTTTTTTTCCTTGTGTCATTTGGAGGGTTCCCTGTATCAGTTTCACTCGTACCCGTCATGACCCTGCCACCAGGAATCATGAAGGAAAGATTCCAGTTGCTTAAATCTGATCTCTTTTACCTTTCTTTCTTTCCTTGCCAAAAGTGCCTGCTTTGCCTGGGTGACTTTGAGGGCTTGATAAGCCTTCCTCTTTTTCAGGAGACTTTCTGGAACCAACGGGATCTTTTTGCTTTGCTCTTCTTCTGCCATCTTTCCAACATAAGGTCTATTACTCTGTTCATACCATTTAAATGTAAGGATATATTAAGAAAAGAGACCACAGTGAGACAGTACATTTCCCTCTGGAAAATGCACAAGGTTTTTTATAAGAGGATGTTTGTTTAAAAGATGAGTTTGCTTAAAAATATACATAATGTTAAATTTTATAAAAGTGCTGCTGGCATTTTACTGCATAGAAATATTTCTATTTAAATTGCTAAATGACACTTGCTACCTTTATTTAAATTTTCTTACAGGATAATGTGCTTGAATACTACATGATAAATGCATGATTCAAAATCTGAGCATTCTTGTACAATAATACCTACCTCAAGAAGCTAGGTAGCACAACGGACTTTTGTCACAGACCAGAAGGATGCTTATGCTGGCCCCCATTCACTAACCAAGTAAGCAAAATCTGCATGCCCCCGAACAATGCCGTTGTGTTGGTTTGCTTGTTAGAAAACAAAGCTCTCATTGTTTTTCCCTTTATAAGAGTTGTACATTTTCTAATGTAGAAAGTTTAAATAAATACATACATAAGGAGAAAATAAAAGATACTACCTAGAACAAATATTCCAATATAGAGTCTGCTTTACCAATTATGTCTACATATAACTTTTTATAAGCGGATTATATTTATTGGGGGAAAGACAAGAGGGGTTCCCAAGTGGGTGGTCCCTGGAAAGCTGTCTCTTTCAGGGACTTTTATAGAGTAAAACTATGCTCAGGTAGAATTGATTAAATCCAGTGCCAAAAGGAGAAGTGAGTCATGTAGCAATGTGGGCATGAATATGGGATGGGACTTTTCCTGTTGGGGGTTGGGCTAGTGACTCATTGGGGCTCTTTCAAGGTGATTGATACCTATTAAGAATATCAATCCCTGATGCCCATTCCTAGGGAAGTATGGAACTGTTTCCACTCTTGTCTTGGTCTTGAGATCTGGCCCATATAGGAGTGTCTGTCTCTTCCACATTGCAAAGCCACCTTGTCTTCCATCTTGTCTCCTTGAGGGCCTGGCCCTATCCGACTGCCTATAATTCTATCTAATTCAGCTGCCTACAGCAAAATGACTAGAAGTGAAACCTCATACTTTGGAAGCACCTGTGAACATTCTTTGGCCTTTGTTTTCTGCCTCAAAGTATTAACAGGGTGAGTTCACTAGTACGGAGGCTATTGCAAGACTTCTGAAGAAGTTGTTCAGTAGTGTCTTTATTAAAGTCACCCCCCAAACTCTCAAAACGCTGCAGATAGTGAAGCCTTATGTGACCTGGGGATTTTGGAATTTGACATCTGTCTGGAAACTCATTTTGAAACATGGACAGGGCAAGATCAAGAACAAAGACCTTCCTGCCGACAGACAACACTGCGATTGAGGAGCCCCTGGGCAAGTGTGATGTTATTTGCCTGGAAGACCTCATTCACAAAATTGCCTTCCCAGGAGATCGCCTGCTTCTGGAGCCCTTTCCACCAGTCTGTGGCCTGGCACTCTACCAAGAACAGGGTGGGCTTCCTCAAAGATGGGTTCACCTGGCCATCAGGGCGAACGCATCAACCAGCTCATCTGCCACTTGATCTAGTTGCAGAATAACAGAGAACAGTACCTTGAAGTATACTTTTTGTTTCTGGAACTGTTACCAAGTGTCTTTAGAGAAGATGAATTTTCTACTTTCAGAGACTGGAAGGATGTATAAGGGAATTGACACGGCAGGCACCTCTCAGCACCGCCCAGTTTCAAGGAAGAGTTCCATTGTTTCCCAGCATGCCACAGCTGACATCAACCGTTACTGTGGAGGAAGAAGTCCTGTTTTGTTGCATCTTTTGTCCTGGGGCTCACTGTTGGTGAATGAGTAACTTAAGGAAGGTATGAGGCTCCCTGTCCCTATTACTTGGAACAGTGGACCCAGCCCAGAGGGGTACTTTAGTCTGGAACCTCAGGACATTTTTGAAAAGATGAAAATATAGTTACAGGGCAGGGAGATTGTTCAGTAGAAAAAGCACTTCCCTGGCAAGTGCAAGAGCCTGAGTTCAATCTCCAGCTCTGCCAATAAATAAACAAATAAATAAAAAATAAATAATACAGTCACAACTCTCTGGAAACGAGTGTTCAGCTGTCTCTGTCAGGTTCCAGGTTCCATCTTTCAGTGATACAGCTTTGTGAAGTCTCAGACTTGCTTGGCTCAGGTGGCTTTTGTTCCTTGGCTTGGAACTGACTTGGATTCTTTTCTCTACCTCAGAATTTGGGAGGAGAGCCAGGCATAGTGGCACACACCTGTAATCCAGACAATGGGGAGTCTGAGGCAGGAGGATCACGGAGTTTGAGGCCAGCTTGGGCTACAAAGTGAGTTCAAGACCTGCCTGGACTGCATACTGAAACCCTGTTTCAAAAAGACATAAATAAAATAAGAATTTGGGAAAGTAAGAACCTGCTTCCTAAAAGAGAGGCATGCACTCAAGCTTGTTGGAAATTTCCGGGTGTTCCTGGAGTCTTCTCTTTCAGGACCTGCGCATCTTGGCATCTTGAATTAAAAAAGTCCTGTCAAGACTGGGTATGGTGGTGCATATCCATAATCCCAGCACTGAGCAGGCAGAAAAAGGATCATTATGAGTCTGAAAATAGTGAGACTCTGAACCAAACACATAAAATAAAAATAAATAAATAAATAAATAATTCGAACATATAACAAACATACACAGATTCAGAAATGGATGTAAAGACTAAATCATTGCTTCAACATGGCCTTTAACAGCAAGCAAATTGAGTCACAGTAGAAAAATGAAACCTACAGTACTAAGTTAAAAGATTATACTAGATTATCTAGATTATATGCAGATTATAGCTAAAACAGCAATGCCTGGTAATGCTTACAGTTATTACTAAATTTTATTTAATAGTGTGTGAGGTCTCAATAAAACTAATGATATGTTAAATCCCTAGATGATAGATAGATAAATAGATAAATTGATTGATCTATTGATCAGTCTTGTGAATTATACTCAGGGTCTTCACTCTCAGTATACATTTCAGCATTTAAAAAAACATTCTAGACAGGCTCATGTTTTTTTTTTTTAGTGGTACCAGGGATCGAATTCAGGACCTTGTGCTTGCCAGACAAGCACTTATTCTACTGAGCTGTATCTCCAGCCCTAGATAGTATTTTGTTAGGCTGGACTTGAATTATTTAATAATCTTTCTGCCTCAGCCTCCCAAAGTGCTAGGATTGATTTAAGATATCCATTACCATGTGTCATGAAACAATTTCTACAAAAAAATTCAGAATGTTATATGGAGAAAATTTTTGAGCACAAAATCATAGAAAATAGTTCAGATAGTATTACAGTTCTGCAGGTGAAAGAAAGTTCTATTGCCCATTTTTAGTATTTTAGCCTCAGAGAAATATTTACCCTCTTTATATATTCTGAATACATGTGTTCATGATATGTCTGAGGATGTAAACTGAATGGAAATTAATAGCAAAATTGAGTTGGAAAAATACAAACTCATGACTGACAAAAAAGTCAAAAGGATGTTCACTGAAAAGCACGAAGTGTGACAGAGTGTCTCAAAAATTTAATTAGGTTAAATAGATCTGATCATTCTTAGGTCTGTGTTTCTGTCTTCAGTTATTTCATGGTATATTTTTATATTTTTTATTCTTCATATTCTGTAGGGACTTAAAATTTAGAATATCAGTACTTGATGGAAAATACCTGTTTCATATGATGTCTAAGATGTTTGATATTCATACAGATAATGAGGTTAAGCTCAAAAGTATGTTGTAGGGTAATAATAGTAAGCTTCTCTTCAGGAAAGTTAAGAACATAAGTTTGCAGACCAAAAATTTGAGAAAAAGCAGGGAAGCAAGGGCAACCAACATTTTGGCCCTAGGCTTTCAAGGTTAATGAGGACTCAGGACATAGGAGGACTTGTAATGTAACATCATGCAACTCAGTTGTGTCCCAAATTTCCTGATCAAGGAGATTATGTGGCCACAGAGGAATGTGATTGATGATGTAGAGTGTGCCTAAGGAGAGTCACATAGAGAGAAAACATTCT
>NDGN011510715.1:0-12104 GCA_002564285.1 Tympanoctomys barrerae
AAAAAAAAAGGTTATATTTTAGGGTTTCCATGGAATTCTAGAAGCCCTAGAAGGAAACAGAAGACAGTACGCATCCCTGGGAAGGAGAAGTGTGACACTGTCTTCTGACAGCCAAACCCAAAGTGTATTTGCACATTGCATATAAAAACTTCTGAACAAAAAACGGTGTTGTAAGGACCAAATGAATGGCAGACAGCAAAGAAAATGAGGCATCTAAACTGAATGGCACCATATGAAGGACAGACCAGAAGTACTCCAGACAACGGGTAAAGGCACGAAGAGATAGCACAGCAGAGCACAGGCAGCGAACGGAGCAGTTCAGCATCCAGGAAGGGCGGCGTGAAGACCCACAGCAAGCCTTGCAGCTGGGCCCAGGGGTGCCACCTGTAGCCCACCAACCTGGGAGGCTGTGGCAGGAGGGTCATGTACTGAGCCCAGCCTGGCAGTGTGGCGACTTAGTGCGGCCTGGGGCTGGGGCTCAGCAGGAGGCTCTGGGTTTGATCCCTTGCACTGAAAAGCAAGCAAGCTTTCCTTTTTGGTCTGTATGGCTGGCCAGGAATGAAGAGGACAGCATGCTGAGCTGGTACCCAGAAGGAGACCAAAGCAGGAGCCTTCTGAATGGGGCTTCTGCCCCCCAAATACATGGCTACATAGCCCAGGCCACCTACTTCCAAGGTCCCCGTTGGAACACTGTCATGCGTAAAGCTACTCTGCCCATGCAGTGCCCCCTTAGTACTGTGTAGCCCGTCCGCACCGGGCCCAGATGAGGTATCCTTGTGTGTTGCTGGTACTGGGCCCCAGGGCAGGTGTTGGAGAGGCGAGGGGGAGCATAGCAGACAGGCAGCGAGGCGCTCTGCTGCAGGAAGGCAAGCCTGAGTGCTCAAGCTCTGCTGACCACGCTTGCAAGTAGCAGGAAGGACCAGGCTGGGTCTGGGGGAGCTGCTGAGCCTTGATTTTAAGGGGCGATATGTGGGTGCATGAAGCGCACCTGTCCACTTCATGCCAGCAAACCTGCTTCTGTACGCACTGCCTGGGGAAGCCGAGCCTTCGGGACATCCCCTGGCATCTGTTACACAACTGTGTTTACCCCGCACTAGTGTGTGCCCTGAGGCTGGCCTGGCCCATTTGCTGTGACCAGGATTATCTTCGGCAGACCCTGCCCACCGTCAGAGGACCCTTAAGAAGTGTAACCTAGCAAGTAGAGACTCTGGTGCCTCATCCTGTCCTCCACCTTGGGAACTGGCACTGGCTGGGCGCGTGTAGCCCAGTACCAGCCACAGGTCTGCTTGAGGGAGCCAGCCCCTCTGTGCCCTCCGACCCGGGTGGCACTCTTGCTCTTGTGCCAGTGTGCCTGCTGCCTGCATCAGCCTGGAGAAAGACACCGAGAGACGGGGGCCCCAACAGTGTGCCCCATCCCTGGCCCTCTGGACTCCAGTCTCCTCAGCTGTGACCATACAGTGGGTATCTGGGGGTGCACCAAGGGCTGAGGAGCATGAGGCCCCTCCCACTCGCCCTAGCTCTGCAACCTCAGCCTAGTGACCTGCGTGGGCCCCAGGCCATCTATTCCTTGGGCGTGGACACTGAGGGCCCTGGCCAGTCCTCACACCCCCTGCCAGGAACTACAGCCGCACTCACCGGAGAGGAGGAGCTGCCTCCAAAGAAGGTCACTTGGTACCATGTAGCGATGAAAACCCAAGTGGCTGAGAAGTCCAGGAGCTCGGGGAAGTAGCGTCTGATGTCTGTGGTGGCTCTGTGCAGCGTGGCCAGGTCGGTGGCCTCCCGGTAGTACACGTCACCTGCGCGCCGGTTGTCCACATCCGCCCAGAAGGCCGCCACCACGCAGCGGTCCTTGGCGATGGGGAAGGCCACGGGTGTGAACTGAGAGACCTCCTTCAGGAAGGAGATGATCCCGTTATTGTTCACCTGCGGACGGGAAGCCGAGGGCTGCGCTGGGCCGGGCCCTGGTGCAGCTCTGCCGGGGCCAGCTCTGTCTCGCACAGCCATGGGCGTGTTTCCCAGAGCACAGCCATGCCTGCCTTTCCTGCTTGGGGTGCTCGCCAACAGCACTGCCACAGGCCGCCATGTGTCCCCACATTCACATTTGGCACCCTCAGGCCCCAGGGGATGTGTCAGGTGGGCATTAGGTCATGACGCTCTCAAGCATGGGAAGAGTGTCCTCATGGAGGAGCCTCTCTGTGTGTGAGGACAGCCGCCCTGCCATAGAATCTGACAGGGCCTTGTTCTTGGGCTCCCTGTCTCCAGAACTGTGAGAAACACACCTCTGTTGTTCACAAGCTTCCCAGCTAAAGCAGTTTGTCACAGGACCTTAGGTGGACTGAGACAGCAGCTCTGTCTACAGAAGGTAGACATTTCTCCAAAGAAGACATGCCAACTGTCAGTAAGTCCACAACGAGACGTTGACCACTACTCTTCACTCGGAAGCACAAACCGAAGCTGTGGGGTGCTGCCATTCACATCCTAGGAAGGCGGCTATAAAACAGCAGCGGCTCAGAAAGTCACAGGGTGGCCACTTCTGTGGAGAAACTGGAAGCCTGGTGTGATGCTGGGGTGGGGGTGCAAAGTGGTGCAGGCACTGGGGATGAAGTGCTGCTTCCTCAGCTAACAGAGGGCAGAGCTCCCTTTGATACAGCTGTGCGTTAGCCATGTCCCCAGCATTGCCATTCAGAGCAGCTAAAAGCTGGACACAACTGAAGAACCCACTGAGGAAAAATGGAGAAACAAGGTGGCATTTGCAAAGGGTGGGGCGCTGCTGTCTCGACAAGGCAGAGCATCCGGACTGCATTCATGTGGATGAGACTTAGACATCATAAGTGTCATAAGCCAGTGACCAACAGCCAGCCTCATACTAAATGGCCAAAAATGAAAGTTTTCACTCTAAAATCAGGAATAAGGTAAGGATATGAAAATGGCCATATTCCCAAAATTGTTATACAGATTTAATGCAATGCCAATCAAAACACCAACAGTATACTTCATAGAACTAGAGGAAAATGATTCTAAAATTCATTTGGAACCAGCAGAGACCTAGAATAGCAAAAGCAATTCTTGGCAGCAAGGCAAGGTGGGAGGAGGAGTCACAATCCCTGACTTGAAATTACACCGCAAAGCTATAGTGATTATGAAAAGCATGGTACTGGCAAAACAAACAAACACAGACCCATGGATCAGTGGAGCAGATTAGAAGATGTAGAACAACTCTAAACACACTCAGCCACCTTGTCTTTGACAAAGGAGACAAATACCTTCACTGGGAGAAAAACAGCCTCTTTAATAAATGGTGCTAGCAAGACTGGCTTTCTAAGCTCATATCTTTCACCATGCACTAAACTAAACTTGAAAGGGATCGAAGATCTAAATATTAAAAGAGAAACACTAAATCTTCTGAGAGAGAACAGGCAGAACTCTTGAAGGCATACATACAGGCAAAGGCTCTATGAACAAAGTGCTGCTGGCACGGGAGCAAGCACAAGGAGCCAACTACTCGCATCTCATCTTATTAAAAAGGTTCTACACAGCAAAAGAAACCTTGTTTCTTTTTGTCACAGAGTGAAGTGACAACCCATAGCATGGGAAAAATAGTTCTGGCAGCTGTTCCTCAGACAAAGGACTAACATTTACAATATGTAAAGAACTAAAAAAATCAGATCCCCCAAGTTTGAAGACCTAATCCAAAAATGGGCACCACAATGAATAGACACTTCTCAGATGACAAGAAGGTCAAAAATGTTCAACATCACCAATGACCGACGAGATGCAAATTAGAACAGCACCAAGGCTGCACTTCATTCCAGAAAGACTGGCTATCGCTAAGAGACCAACCAACACCAAGCGCTGGCGGTGGGGATGAAGAGACCTTTCTCCGCTGTTGGCGAGTGTAGACTGCTGTGACCACTGTGGAAATCAGTGTGGAGATTCCTCAAAAAACTAAAACTAGGAGTTCCCCGGGACCCAGCTATTCCCCTTCTTGGTATCCTGCCAAAAGAATTTAAAACATTATGGCACAGCTGTGGATGCACAGTCATGCTTATAACTGCAGTCTGAATAACCAAGTCCTGGAAATAGTCCAAATGCCCATCAACAGACAAATGGATAAAAAAGATTTTTTTAATACAATGGAGTATTATTCTCCCATAAAGAAGGATAAACTTGAAACATTTCTAGGTAAACAGATGCACTTTGAAACCACACTCTTAAGTGAAATAAATTGGACACATGTGCTCAAGTGTCACATGGTTTCTCTGGTGAGAGAACTTGGAAGGGTAAAGACCAAAATATATAATAGATATTATGAAATAGAAAATGTTTACATGGGAAGAGAGACTAGAAAGGGGAAAGGGGTAAGGAAAGAAGGGAAAGAAAAAAGGAGAAGAAACAATGGAAACAAAGCTTTTACAAATAAGGAGGTGGAAGGAACGGAAAAGGGAAGGAAAAACACAGATGAATCAAGATACATCCCGTGCAGGGACAAATTCCCTAATGATGAGTGCTATTGTTATGCATATCTAAAGCATACCAATAAAAAAAGAGAAAGCCTAATTTTTGTACAGTCACTTATATAATCATTAATTTTATTTATATAATCATTAATATACAATTTGATATAATCTCTAATTTTATATAATCATTCAAGAAGCTGCATAAGTTTTCAAAATTGTCCCACCAAGAACACTTTTTTTTGTTTTTGTTTTTTGTATTCTTTAGGAACAGGTCTACAAGGTGTTCAGGTCTCACTACTAGATTGGACTTGGAGTCATCCACCTGTTTACAGCCTCCCAAGAGCTGGGATTACAGGCATGTGCCACCACGCCCAATCTCAATCGCTGTCTCAGCATGCCGGGGGGTGGGCAACATGGCAGGCTGAGGACTGAACCCCTATCCCCTGCACCTGCTTGCAGGTGCTTTAATCCATGGAGCTATTTGGCCAGCCCTAGAAATGCTCTTGAGTCATATAACAGTACTGTGTTTAAGAGAGAAACCAGTCCATAAACTTTTCACATAAAGAATCCATGCCTTGAGCCTCCCCAGCCCTGGTGTGACGCCTCACAGGGGTGGAATCTGGGAGGCAAGCCATGTCCGTCCCACTAGTCGAGCTGCCAGACCCTCACAGGCATCAGCAAGCTGAACCCTGCAGTCCGTGCATAGGACAAACTGGTCATCAATACCAGGCTGGGATGCGGTAGTAGTAGGAGCCGTGCTTTACAGTAGAAAATCAATTCATTTAATGTGTCGTGAAATTAATCTCATGAATTTAAATTACTAATTTAATGGACTGAAGGAGAAAAATCATAAATCATTTCTTTAGACATAGAGAAGGCATCTAATGAAGCACCTGTGGGTAAAGGCCCTGAGTACTCAGGATGCAAGGGACAGTCTTATTTATTTGTTTGTTTATTTATTTAATGTATTTAGGACAGGGTTTCCAGGGTCTCACTACATAGGTCAGACTCATAGTGCTTGTCCTGTTTTCAGCCTCCCAAGTGCTGGGATTACAGGTGGGCACCACCATGCCCAGTCTCAATCGATGCCTCAGCGCACCCCAGGGGCGAGGTCGGCATGGCATGCAGGGGATTGAACCCTGGTCCCTGCGCTCTGTCTAAGTAGGCACTTTAGTCCACTAGGTATATGGCTGGTCCTGGACAGTCTTAATCTGATGTGGGTGACTCTAATGGCAGTGAGAGCCATGGCATTCCTTGTGCTTGGGCTGTCGGAAGGTCTCGGCCCCAGGCAGGTAGGACAATGAGCCGAGAAGTCACAGGGTTGGAATGAAGAAGCACAGCAAACATGGGCGTGGACGTGCAGCTGGGCACTGTACTAGGATTCAGCATGTGTTTGGTTGTTAGACATAAAATGAAGAAGTGTAGAAAGTCCACTGCGATTCTACTGCACGCTGGCAATAAATAGAAAGTAAAATCAAAGAAAGGATTTTTTTTTGTTGTACTGGGGATTGAACTCAGGACCTTGTGCTTGCCATACAGGTGCTTATGCCGCTGAGCTATCTTTCTGGCCCAAAGGAACTATTTATAGTAGCCTAAGAAAATCAAGTATCTGAGAATCAATCTAAGAAAGATGGAGAAGACTCTAGAGTCAGGGTTCGGGCTCATGGGAAGCGCCGAGGGTGACCCGAGAAACAGTAGAAAGGCGCCCTTTCCTCGGACAGGATGAGGGCGGGGTGGCGGGAGCTGGGTGGGTGCCCCAGGGCAGGGACCACCTTGGGGGTTGATGCAGGGCCTCCACTGGGGCCCTGGCACCCGCCCTACATCTGCTTGTCCCTGCACTTTATGTCGAGAGTCCTTGCCTGCACATCTTAGAGCGCACAATGGCAAGGCGCCGCCGCATGAGAAGGCTGTATGGCAGGCTGGGCAGGGCCCCTACCTTGAGGTCCCTGGGGTCAACACAGCCACCTGCAGGGCAGGGCCGTCCCTCTGTGCCCTGCCTTCACAGCCCACCCGCTGACCACACCTGCCTGCCCCTGCTCACCCTGGGTGGTGCGCCCCGAGCCTCCTGCCCACCAGGTTCAGCTCTCCTCTGCCTCACCCAACTGCTGCTGCCTTCCCCCTTGGCAGGGTGGGGTGGGCCGGGCCAGGAGCCCGGGGTCCAGGAAGGAGGCAGAACAAGTCTGCCCTGTTCCCCTGCCAGGACTAGGCAGCGCTGGGCCCACAGCACAGCGGGCAGTGTGGCCTGGGCGCTCAGCTGCTGGGAGCCTCCTGGAGGTCTCCAGACCAAAGAGCTGGGCTGCAGGGTGGGTCCTCGGAGCAGCTCCTCTCTGCTGCCACTGTGTCCATCTCCTTCCGCCGAATACCAGCTTTACTGACTTGCATTTGTGCTTGCAACAGCACCTTGTAAAACACACAGCCCAGACAGGGAAAACAAGGAGACACAGTGAGGCTGCATCGCCTGCCAGATGCGGTGGAGAGGCGGAGTGAGTGCCGGGCACTGAGAGGAACACGTGCTTAATGCCCGGCCCTCACCCTGGAGCCTGACCTCCAAAACCTGGCCAGAGCCTGGGTGTTCACGGGGGCCAGGCCTAGAACAGCGCCATGGGACACTTACGGAAACACAAGTCCCCCCAGGGGGCCTGCTGTTCCACAGGGAGGGGACCAGCAGGCCGGGGGCCCTGGGCTCAGCACCCTGGCCCTCCAGGCCTCCCTGTGGCCACCTTTTTGTCTCCTCCACCCAGCTAAGCACCCGATGCTGAGAATGAGGCTGCTATCAGATGGCCCAGCCCAGGAAGGGTGGCCTGAGTCCCTCGAAGGGCTCTGCACGTGGCTGCCTTGAAGTGCCTGGGCAGCCACCCTGGGCAGGCTGCGGTCAGCCAGCTGGCCTGGCGAGCCTTCAGGGGAGGGTCCTCTCCCCTCTGAGCGGGCAGAGGTCTTTTGGGGGTGCTTGCCAGCTGCCCTGCTCCCTCGGGGGGCCCCAGACCTCAGGCAACAGGAAGCTGCAGCAGCTCTGTGAGCACCAAGGCTGCTGGCGGAGGTGGGGGGAGGTGCGGGAGACCACCAGTGGCATTTCCAGGGGGATGTGGCCAGGCAAGCACGGGACATCTTGGCGTGCACCAGAGGCAGGCGTGTCGCTGGCCCTGTGCCTGCACCTGGGTTGGCCTGGACCCTGAAGGGAGCACTGCTGGCGCCGTGGGGGAACAGGGTCCCTCACGGCCTTGGAGGGATGAGGGGCCCCAGAGCAGTGCCCAGCTCTGCAAGTGTGGATCAGATGGGTGTTGCCTCGGGTCCTGGCTTTGATTCTTCTGCCAAAAATCAAACAATAAAGCCCCTGAGGCATTTTATAAGCTTGTTTTGAAGACCGTGTGTATGCCTTTTATTTCCTGCCAGCTTTCCGGGTATTAGGGCTTCTCCTGCAGGCACAGGGGGGCTGGTTCCTGGGCCACGGGCAGGCAGGACCACAGGGAGCCCCTCACATCCAGCCCTGCTGGGCCTGGCGAGCAGCTGTCCAGCAGCTGCAGGGGGACGCAAGAGTCCCAGTGGCCCTGAAGGGCGAGGAGGAAGCACAGGGACGACGGGGGCCTCTTGGCGGGGCCTAGTAGGTGGGGAGGAGCCTGCAGGCCAGCCCTGGCCCGCTCTCAGCTGTGTCCTCCTTTCTGGCCAAGCCGCGGCCTGAGCCGGGTGGCCCTGGTGACCCTGGCCTGAACCTGGCTGTTCTCAGCATCCTTGTGCAGATGCCTCTCCTGCCTCACCACGCTCCTGGCCAGCACCTGCTCCCCAATGCACACAGCCACCCGAAGCAGCAGCGCCATCTTGCAGGAGTGCCCACGCCTCCTCTGCCTGTGCCACCTGCCTCTCACAAGGCTTTGTGTCCCCAGCCTGGCTCCCTTTTGGTGGCTTCTTGTGGCCACCTCTCTCTGTACCCTCCAGTCCCTAGATTCCCTAGGTCGAGCATGGCATGTCCCCTACTCCATTCTTCCACAGACTCCTGAGGACAGTGGCCATTCCTCTGGGACCTGTTCCAGCACCCCAGGGGCCCTCCAGGTTCCTGTGCCTGCTCAAGGGACAGACCAGGCAGCAGTGAATGGTGGCCAAAGGTCAGGTTCAGGGCCAGCGGTCTATACCTCTCCTCAGCACAGCTCTAGACATGATTAGAGGACACACGGCCAGCGCTGCCTCCACTGTGGGGGTTGGGGCCTGGACCCAGACTTGGCCCCCTTCCCACTCGGACCCCAGACTGGACTGCACATCCCACAGGAGGTGAGCTGGTGCTGGCTCCCAGGCGCTGGGCAGGAGGGGAGACAGTGTGCAGGCGGCGCTTAATGACCTGGCTGGCTGAGGGCTTGCTGAGCCAGAGGAGAAGAGAGTGCAGAGCTCCATAGGCGCAGGGGCACCAAGGAAACTCCTTGCATGTCTCCTGGAAAGCTGTCGGGGAGGACTTTACAGTCCAGCAGGGAGAGAAGAAAGCCCTGCCTGAAGGCAGCCACAGAGCAGATATTCATCATAAATTAATTCAGGGGAAGTGCTTATGCCGAGTTGGCAGCCAGGGATCGGTCGCACCTGCTACGGTGGCCAGCAAGGTTCCACGGGATGGAACGTTACATTCCCATTAAGAGCATGTCTCCACCACAAATTTAAGGCACAAGCAGTTGTTGAAAATGCAAACGTAGAAATCTGTGTGGAAGGGCAGCCCCAAGTTCGTTTTGTAAAACTCTAAGTAGCTCAAAGCAGAGCAGGAAGAAAAGCACCCAACACTCAAAGGAACCTCTGGCTGGTGGACATGACATCATGGCGACTGGAAAGTGACCAGCGAGCATTCGCTGTGCGGCTGCTGGGGGCTGGCACTGCTCGGAGGCCGGAAGCAGTGGTCAGAAGAGAACAGTGATGCTAATGCTGGAAATAGAAGGCGCGCTGCTGCTCAGACAGGGGTCGCCAGGCGGCCGTGGGAAGTAAGCCCTGCGGGTGCCCCTGGGGGGACACAGCTTGAGGAGCTGGCTACGTCCTGCCCCAAACTTCCAGCTTCACAGTCACCTGGAGCTGAGGGGAGGGGACACCTGCGTTGTCAGAGGCCAGGCAGTGTGTGGCCAGCATGCTCTGGGACAGTGTGGACACAGGTGTCTGCGGACAGCAGAGGGCACTTGTAGGCCTCCCACTTCATGTGTCGGCGAAACATCACACTGACGTTAGAACTGCAAGAGCTCTACGAGAAACACCAGGGCGCTCTCTGCAGCACACACCCCGTTCTCCCAGCTGCTCACTGCCCTGCCCTCCTGAGCCTCAGGGATGCTGCAGTCAGGCTGAGCCCTCACCTTCCTGTGGGTTTCCCACAAGACAGCGAAGACACTTGTGCAGGCAGGTCAGATGGCACGAATGCCCAGATCAGGCGACAGAGGGCGCAGAGAGGGCTGGTCTCGCCTGGTTTACGCATTTAGTTATTTACATACACGTGTTTGCATACCTGTGAAGGCGTCCTCCTCACTTGCTGTCACCACCACCATCTCTTTCAGCGTTCACCTTGTCCCAGAGTTGGCCTGTGCGGTGCCTGCCCGCGCTCTGGGCCCTCCTGAAACCTCCCCTTCTTGTCTGACCCTCCCCACCCTTCGCACAAGACGCACTTTACGGATACACGCTGGACCTGCCAGGGTGGGGTCTCTGCAGTGGAGGCTGGTGCCTTGCCCCAGGCTGAGCCCTCTCAGAGCTCAGTGACGCTGGGTTTCACGGTTTCCACTCCCCTCTGGACATGAACAGGAAATGGCTGCACGCTGCTCCACAAAGGGACACATTCTGAGCAGAGTGTTGCGGTGACTTAATGTTGAGGACACACTGGAGGGTGCACCTACACGACCCCGGCAGCAGCCGCCAATCCATCGCCACAGGCTTGGTGCCAGCGGGAGGCGAAGGAGGCACGGGACAAGCATGTGAGGCTGCCACCCATGCAGCACGATGCCCGGCATCCAGGGACTTTATTTTATTTTAAAGTCAACAGAATCCACCTAAAATAACAATAAAAGTAGAGCACAGTGTATGCACAGACCAGTAACATGGTTTTTAATTTTTTTTTTTTTTTTTGGGTACTGGGGATTGAACTCAGGACCTTGCACTTACCAAGTGCTTATTCTACTGAGCTATCTCCCTGGCCCCAACACGATTTTTATTCTCATAAGCCAGCACTATGCACAGTGCGTAAGTGCATGTGCCCCACTTTCATGAGATTGGCAATGTACACCAATGCCACCACAAATACATGAGCCATGTTGGTACTAGAAGCTGCAAGGGCGCTAACGGCAGCAGGTGACGGGAGCTTCTCAGCTCCAGGATAAGCTCCAGGACTAACGTGCGTGTGATGGGCTGTCAGCCAGAATGCTGTTATGCAGCACAGTGCACACTCACGCCTACATGCACCACCAGATAGCACACATGTGTGCAAGTGCGCTGGCTCTGTAATGGTCTGTCCAGTCCCGACACAACACAAAGCCACTGCGGGGTCCCCATCTGCAGCTCCCTGTCCCACAGGAGGCTATCATGACCTTCCATGCCATTGGGAGTTCCAGAATCACACCCCTGTTCACACCACTGTGACAACACGGCTACACTTGGAGTGGAATATGCTTACCGGTCTTTTAAATTTGCTTTTCAGGTATACAGTCAAACATCGCATTAAAAATTACTTGCTAAAATTAGAGGGCAATAATTATAAGCTATTAGAAATACTAAAAATATGCTCAGAACTCAGTGGGATGTGGTGGTGCATATCTATAATCCCAGGACTTGGGTGGCTGAGACAGAAGGATCACAAGTTTGAGGCTACCCTAGGCTACATAGTGAGTTTAAGGCTAGCTTGAATTACGCAGCAAGACCCTGTTTCAAGCCAAACCAAACTATGAACAGAATATAAAAGAAAACATCAATCTGGGCATGGTGGCACATGCCTGTAATCCCAGCACTCGAGAGGCTATGGCAGGAGGGATGAGGCCAGCCTGGGCTCCAAGGTGAGACCTTATCTCAAAAAACAAAAAGAAAGAAAAAGAAAAGAAAACATCAATACAAGAAGAAACAAAATATGCAGAGAAGAAAAGATCTAAAGGACTTCTATAAGAAATAAAAATTGACATGAAAATAAAGTGAAATGAAATGAAAAGGAGGTCAGACACAGCAGAAGAAAAACTATGTGAACTTGAAGACCTAATTACAGGAACAACCAAAATGAAGGGCCGGAGAAAAAGAGCAAAGTGTTGGTGTGCTCAGGGCGGCTGCACACAGCTTGGCACGCAAATAACTTGAGTCTTCCAATGAAAGGGACAAAGGACTGGAGAGAAATAGCGTAGGTGGCTGAGAATTTTTCCAAGTTTCATGAAAACACGTCACGCAGAAGGAACAAAGCCAAGGACATCAGACACCAGCGACCGTGCAGTAGCAGACTCACAAGCTGGAAATGAAAGCAGAAGCTTCGCTCCTCCAGCCACGCAGCACCTGGAATCCCAGCAGACACAGCCTTCAGAGCTGAGTGTGTAGAAAGAAATCTTCAGGGCTGGTGAGATGGCTCAGTGGTCTGAAGCACCTGCTTAGAACAAGCTCAGCAAAGCGCAGGGACCGCGGTTCAATCCCCCAGCATCACATGCCAGCCAGCCCCGCCCCCTGGTGGGCTGA
>NDGN011510715.1:12154-33583 GCA_002564285.1 Tympanoctomys barrerae
TTTTTTAAAAAAGAAATAAATTTTCAGGGAAGATAATTTCTGCCTGGCAGTTCTGGGCAGTGGGAAACACTGCAGGAAGCCTTCCACACAAAGGAAATGACATAAGATGGAAACGTGGGTCTACGCAGGATGGAGAGAGATCGAGAATTGCAACCATTTGGGTAAATATAAAAGGCATTGGTTTTGGTTTGGTTTGGTTATTTGAGACAGATCTCAAAACAGATCCCAGGCTGGCCTCAACCCTGCCATCCTCCTGCCTCAGCTTCCCGAGTGCTGTGAGTGCAGGCGTGGACCACCACGCCAGACTCTAGGCTTTCTAGTTTTTAAATCCCTTTAAGTGGTAAATGTTTACAGCCAAATACTGTGTTGTCAATTTTATAATATGCGTAATATTTACACAACAACATGAAGGCCAGAGGGGGACAACACTTGCTCTATTGTGGGGTTCTTATTTGAAGGAAAAGAATATTTGAAGGTAGATAATGTCCACTTAAACCTAGGGCAATCATTGAAAAAATAGATGCTGACAAGCCAACAATGGAGATAACATGAAATCCTTTTTTAAAACCTCCAGAAGAAGAAATATAGAGAACAGATATAGCAAACAGGAAGACGGCAGGTTAAAACTCAACCATGTGAAGAACATGCTGAAGATAAATGGTTTAAACACTCCAATAGAAGACTGCAGGCTGGATGAGGAATGAGGAAGGCCACACCTTTTGCCCTTGCAGATGGGACCCAAACCCTGGCAGCACGTGCCACGCAGGCTCCACCGGCGGCTGCCCCACAGTGCTCCAGGCTGTCTCCTGGGCTGCAGCCAGTCCGTGCAGCCTGCACCCAGCACACTGGCTCCCTCACCTTTCCTCAGGGCTGGGGCATGGCCTCCTGGGTGCTGGCCTGGGGGAGCCCTCATGAGCGCCCCTTCAGTGTCAGCCTGTCTTTTCACATACCGGGCAGCCTGGCCCTGTGCAGAGTAGGGGCTCCACCTGCTACCTGTACTCCGGCTCCTGTAGGGGAAGGCAGAGGGTGATGCAGGGTGACGCCAACGGCACACTCACGGCTTCTGTCAGCTTCGTAATCTGCCGCCACGGCTGTGTGCTTCCAGGCCCACCTCCTCTCCTGTGCATATCAACGTGCACCCCACCTGACTGCCCAGCAGCCAGGCCATGTGCAGCGAGCTGCTCTGCCGCATTTCTGCCACTGTCTGACAGTGACAGTGCCTCCCATGCAGCTCGAGCATGCAGCCCTACAGCTCTGAGTGCAAGAGCTCTTGGGGTGCTGGCCTGGGGGAGCCCTCATGAGCGCCCCTTCAATGTCAGCCTGTCTTTTCACATACTGGGCAGCCTGGCCCTGTGCAGAGTAGGGGCTCCACCCTGCCAAGGTGGTTTGGGAAACCACGCAACGTGCTGGTGGTGCAAAGTGGGTAACCTGGCTTCACACTGCCTGGCTTCGAGGGTGTGGCAGAGAGAGGCCTGCACCTGGGCATACCACCACTGCAGCCCTGGGCCAGTCACCCCCACCCACCATCGGGCTGGTGCCGTCAGAACAGATGGGTCCCTGGCTTAAGGAGCATAGCTTCCAGACAAGAAAACGAAGTTCACCCAAGCAGGTCAGAGCCAGAGTGCAGCCCAGAGGCAGAAAGGAGCAGGGAGGCCTTTGCAGCCTCAGTTTCCTCATCTGTGCCCAGCAGCCTCAACTTCTGCCCCATTCCACTTCCCTGAGTCCTGCTCCCCATGTGACTATGCCTGCGACATATGTGTAGCCATTGCTGTCACCACTGTCTGGCTAGCAGCTCTGTCCTGTGGAAAGTCTGTTCTGACCCACAATAACAAACTGGCCTGTGTACACAGATCTGGGAGTGGACTCAGGAGAGGAAGGTACTGCCACTCTGCAGAGATGGCGAACTGAGGCGGGTGGAAGGACCCACAGAGGTCACCTGAGCAATGACACCAGGGAAGGCAGGGCTGGGCCTGACTTGGGATTGGGGTCAGTGCAGGCTGAGTAGCCAGGCAGGGGCTCCCAGAGGGTACAGCTGCCAGCCAGAGCTCGAGTCAAGAGGTCACACTGATGGCAACTTGCCCAGGGGCTCTGCAGGAACACAGCCCACCCCTGACCCAGACCTTCCTGCTCCCATTAAGGGTGCCTCAATTCTTGGACTGACCCCAAAGTTTTCCAAATGATAAGGAGGGTGAAGCGTTTCTAAGAAGCTGTCATCAGCGATCGTCACAGTGGATGAGAGACCACCCGAGGCACAGGCTGCACAGGTGACTGCGGGGCCCAGCTGGCCTCTCTGCCCCCAGCAAGAGGCTGTGCTCCTCAGGCTACAGCTGGGCTCTTGGCACCAAGTAACCATGCTCTTCTATGTGGCCTCAAGAAGCTCTGAGGGAAAGGGCTACATCTGGAATGGCCTCCCTCCCCTGCTACACTGCCCGGAGAGGAAGGCTGCACCTCCACAGGCTCATAGGTCTGGAGGCGCCAGGCACGCAGCTGCCACCTGTGCACAGCGCCGGCAGGTGACGGCCGTGTCCCGCCCAGCAGCACGTCCCTTGCCAGGGCCCAGAGCTATAGCGATCAAACATCCTCTTGGCAGTTTCAGACCCGCATGACATGCCAGGCATAGTCACTGTGACACGAGAGAGAATGGGGGTCCTCTTCTGGACAGAGCCACTGTGTGTATGGTGGGCACTCTGGGTGCTCCCAGCCCCAAGGAATACTGGTCTCACATAGGGCACATCTAGCTTCTGTTTTGACAGTGCACAGTGCAGGGACAAGACCTCTTTCAGCCCTTCCCTCAGGCACCAAGCCTGCTGGTCCAAGCCACAGGCTTGGGACAGAGGGCAACAGAGGCCCTTGTGGGGTGCCAGGGAGATGGCTCAGTAGAATAAGCGCTTCTCTGAGGCCCTTGTGCCCTGGGCCGAAGGTGCTGGGCTGGGAGCCGTCCATACTGCACCTCGCTGGCCATGTGGCCTTGCGTGAGAGACGAGGCAGGGACTTCACTCCAGAGGAAACACCTACCTATCAGGCTTTCCTTCCACACCCGCACGCCTGGCGCTGGCCTTAGCCAGAGTGCTCGTGGCCCTGTGAAGCCAGATGCCCTGGGTGCGGCTCACTGAAGAATTCCGTTTCTTTCCTACTGAGCAAACAGAAAGGTGGCGAGCATGCTGCAGAGTCCACATCGGCAAGTGTTTCCCTAACACTATCGCTGTTTCAGGAAAAAGCTCTTGTGGAGACATGTGCTAGCAGCCAGGAGGCTCATTTCTGATGAAACCATTTATTTTGCGAGCAGATCTTTCCACTTAGAGCAGCATCTCCCTGTGCGCAGTGACACCAGGGAGGAATTTGGCAAGGGTAGCTGTTTTTGGTGTGGCTGTTAAGAGGATCAACTGTTTTAATAATATTTTCACCTGTGATTTGAGTGGGAAGGTTGAGCCTGGCTCAAATGCACAAGGAACACATCGACAGAGATCAGTCAGGGTGGTGTCCACAGGGCTTTCCTATTCCTAAGGTATGTGCCTCTCCTGACTGGGCCAGCTCTGAGTGGGCTCTGCCTGTGCACCTCAGACTTCCAGGAGTCACCCTGGCGCTCTGGACAGTCCTGGCCCAAGGGGACTTTCAGGAAAGGATCTGCCCACACACGTTCAGACCATGCCCTGACCTGGGGGTGGCCTGCCTGAGGGGTGTGGGGAGTTCAGGTAGGGCATCACGTGGGGACAGTGTCCCCTGTGAATATTGCTGGCCCCTGTGAGTGTGCAAGGAGCTGAAGGCTGTGTCAGTGGTGGACAGGCCTGTGGACACAGTGAAGCACAGTGACAACCATGTAGAAGATGTGGCTGGGGGTGATGAGGTTGGTGGTGAGACTGCAAGTCAGTGCATATGGAGAAGGTGATCTTTTAGGTGGGGCGACGGTGGCAGTGCTGACGGTGGAGGTGGGGCATGCTACCGCTGGGACTTGGTACAGCAGATGACAAGGTGGGTCTGGTGATGGTGTTGGACCCGGCACAGGTGGTGGCTGGGGCCGTGGTGTTGAGGTAACTGCAGGCCTGGCTGGCCCATGTTTCTAGACAGGACCAGGATTCAGGTCCCCCCAGTGGCTCTGACCCCATGCCACCCTCAGGAGGCCCACGAGTGGTGGCAGAGTTGCCCCTGTAGTACACATACAGATCTGGCACTCAGGCCTTGTCCTTCTGCCCCAGGTATCCCTCTCGGAGTCCTGTTCCGTGTCTAAGGCTGAGCAGCCGGCACAGGGCAGGGCCTGCCACACTGCCAGAGCCCTGGTCTGCAAAACAGCAGGATGCCACCACGGGGGGCGTGTGTGTGCGCGCGCGTGTGCTCGCGCGCTATGGGGGTTGGGGAACGGTCCGCAGTCTCCTTCACTGGGCCTCAGTGGCATCTGGGTACTTGCAAGTGGCCAAAGGAGGAGCCCAAACCAAGTGCCCACTTGGGAAACTCAGAGCGAGGCCGTGTGTCCTGTGCCACCTCGCCCTCTGCAAAGACTCCAGCGCACCACCCGAGTCCCCACGAGGGCTGGACGTGGCGGCCGAGGAGGCGGCAGCGCCGAGGTGTCCGGCCGCGCCCTGCCCCACCACGCCTCTGCCGCGGTCCGCCTGGCGCGGGAACGCTGTCCTTATTCCACCCCTGCCTCTGCAGGGTGCCAAGTCGCCGCGGGAGTCGGGGCGGGCAGCGGCCGGGCGGCCCATTCCCACGACCCGATACTCACGTAGAGGCCGGAGTGCTCAGCACCGAAGAAGGGGAAGGGCACGGAGAGAGGCTGCAGCCCCGAGCCGCCGTCGTCCTGCTTCGGGGTCACGGCGTCGCCGCGCGCCGTGCCGAATGGGTAGAAGTCGGCCAGCGACACCGCGCCGAGAGCCCCTTGCTCCCCGAGCCCCAGCGCCACGGCCAGCAGCAGCGTCCAGGCGGCGCCGGGCCGCATGGCGAGCGCGCTCCGCGCAGTCCGCGGGCGCAGGTGGCTCTGCCGAGGCTTCAGGCAGCGGGCGCCTTTAAATACACTCGCGGGCGGGGGAGGGGGCGGCGGGGCGGGGCATGCAAATAAGCGTCCCTTAAAGTGCCAGTCCTGGCGCCCCGGCCCCAGCCGGGGCCCACGCGACCTGAGCGCTCCGCTGGGCCTGGGTCCCCGCTGGCAGCCTGTCTAGGGCCGGCCTAGAAGAGGTCCCTGGGTCTGTGGCACAGTTTATCCAGATCCCGGATCCTAGATACCTCCCTGGTATCTAGGAATCATGCAGTCTCAGCCTGCGCAAGCTGTGCAACCAGGAGGGGGACATTTCAGGGGAGGTCTCCTGCCAGGTGCAGCAGAAGGCCAGTGCTCCCCCCTGGTGGAGCAGACCCTCCTCGTGGGAGATGGTCACTCAGACCTGGAACCCACAAATGCTGCAAGCCTGCTTGGGAGGAGGGGGCCCTAGCCCCTTCAGCGTCCCCGCGGTGGTGTCCCAACTGGCACCTGGGGTATCGCTCTGAGTGTCTGTCTTCTA
The DNA here is from genome assembly GCA_002564285.1 of Tympanoctomys barrerae. NCBI lineage: Eukaryota > Metazoa > Chordata > Mammalia > Rodentia > Octodontidae > Tympanoctomys > Tympanoctomys barrerae. Next base: position 17,641 of record NDGN011510715.1, read on the forward strand.
CCAGGCCTGCCTGGCTCCCGGGTCGCTGGGCTCTGGACTTCTGCGCCTCAGGCTCCACTATCTAGTCTGCTCTCAGATCCCAGTGTTGGGCTTGACTTGAGCCCTGAAGACAAGAGTGTGTCCCTCAAGGCAGGGGGAGAAGCCACGCAGTGACAGCAGCTGCCACCAAGGTGGTAGTTTCCTGTTTAGCTTGCTTTTTCTGTAATTTCTATGGTGTCTCCAATGTGCCCATGCAAGGAACGTTAAACATGACTGCTAAGGGGCAGTGCAGGGTCCTGTGGGAGAGCCAGGCTGGGGCTTCCTGGAGGGCTGCCCTACGGTCCCAGGTGCGAGCTGCGGTATCAGAGCTGGGCACAGGACTGGAGGAGGCTCCCTGCTGGCCACCCCTGCGCCAGCACGATCCTAGAGCGAGATCCTATGCCCAGGCGTGGCTCGTCTGCCCCAGCACCCCTTGGCACCCCCACCCTGTTTTGTAGAAGGATAAACTCAGGCTTGCGAGGTAAAGGTCCCGGCCAGGTACACATTGGACTCCATAGGTGCACACTGTGTGGTGGGCCAAGACAGACATCAGGCCGGCCCCCCAAAGCTAGCCCTCAAATGGAGGTGTGAGAGCCCCCTCCAGCCGGGGACCCCAGAGTGGCCCACTGACCCACATCTGGCCCTGTTGCCCACCGCAGCCTTCCCCTGTGCAGATCTCCAGTCAGACCTGGGAGACTAGGGGTTAACACAAGCCCCACCACTGCTGAGCATCACATTTCATTAAAAGAAAACACGCGTATGCACACACACACACACACACACACACACGCAGACACACAACTCCACAGGCAAAAGGGAGAAAAAATGTTTTTCTCAGGTGCTAAAAATATGATCAGGAAATACTTTTCAGCAATGTGCTGTTCTAGGTCCCCCTGTGGACTCAAGGGCGTCTTTGTCTCTGACACAGAAAATCCACATTTATCAAAACTCAAATGGCTTTATCAAAGGGGCTCATGTACTGTGGCAGGAAACTCGAGCCTTCCCCATGGGCTGTGACACCTTAATTTAGAGCCTTAATCTGTGTGCAGTGTAGATAGGGAGCCTCAGAGCCTTGGGCACCTGGAGGGAGAGGAGAGGACCAGGGGTGCTGGTGGAGCTCAGGACCCCAGCACAGCTGGTCCCATCACGCGGGTGCAGCCAGAAGCCGGGCCACAGTCAGGCTCCCATTCCAGGATGAGAGAAGCCAGGACAGGGGAAGAGGGCATAGGTCCTCCTATGGGGTTGTGGGGGGCAGGCAGGGGGACTTCTCAGCCTGACCTGGCTCCTCACCATATGCATGTGCAGCCCCACGCCCACCACCACGCAGGACTTCAGAGTTTGCTTTGGGGCGCAGCAGGCCCGAGGGGCCAGGTGCTGGAGCTGCAGGCACCTCCGCCATCTCCTGAGCACTGGGTCAGTCCCCTGGAGGAGCTGCACATGGGGCCAGCATTGCCAGGCTCACAGGCGTGCCAGGTCCTCCTGCAGGGACAGTTCCCTTTGTTCTTTCCTTCCTTCCCTGTCCCCAAGGATAAAGTTGTGCTTCAGAGGCATCTCTGATGATACAGAGAAAACTCCATGACCTTATGTCAAGTAAAGATCAGTTCACTTTATTTTTTTTATGTATTTGAGTCCAGGGTCTACAGTGTCTCATTACACAGATCGGACTCGTAGTGATCCTCCTGTTTTCAGCCTCCCAAGCGCTGGGATTACAGGTTGTGCCACCACATCCAGTCTGTAAAGATCATTTTTAAAAGTTGTGTTCCAGGAAGTACACACGCTGTGACCTCAACTGTCCCATGTATGAGCACGGTAGATAAAAAGGACAAGGCCTGAGGCCTGGGGCCTCTGGCACAGCCACTTGGGGTCCACCTCAGTGTCAGGGGTGGTTATGATCTTTATGTTCTGATTCTCGTGACTTAGTACTTTTTTGATAGCACTCTTGAGCTGTGTAAGGATGGGGGACACTGAGCGTGGACCACGTCGGGGGTGGGCAGACTTGACTTGGAGCCCCGGAGGCCCTCACGGCCAGCTAAGGGGCTGTGCCCCAGCCAAGGCACAACCCCACGTGAGAATCCAGTGTCCATGAGGCGCCGGGGCTGCCCTCTCCAGGCCCGAGGCTGAGGCCCGAGGCCCTATCCCAGACCCACAGGCCCCTGGAGAGGCGCCTGAGCAGTCTCCCTGCAGCGCCCCTCAGAGCCGGGCCACGCTTTCTCCAGAGTTCTGGGAGCAGGTCGCTGTGGAGCCGTCCTGGCACGGGGCACGGCCATGGACGGCAGCCAGCCGCGCTCCCTCTCCACTCACCCTGCTCCCTGGCCTCACCTCCCAGAAGGCACTGCTGTCCTCCAGGTGTGTGGGGGACACACCCAGGCCCTGTGCGCCACATACAGCGTTTCACAGGCACTGGGGGAGCTGTGCTCGCCTCTGATGGCCACTGTGCGTGGGCACAAGCCGCAGGGTGCCCTGCTACCACTAATGCCTGTCCCTGGAGCTTTCCCTTGGGCCTGGGCTGAGCTTCAGGTCCTCTTGCTCTGCTGTTGAGGAGCAGGTGCTGTGGTCAGACCATGAGGTCTCTGCCCACCTGCCCGCACTGGCTTTGGCATCTGTCATACGCTAACTCCATTAGTAAGCTCAAGTAAATCCGAGGGCTGACCAGACAGGACAGCCTCTGACAGCACGGGCACAGCTCACGGTGGCTGGCATGGGCTGGTGCCCAGTGCCGGGGCAGGCGCAGGTGCAGATGGGGCTTTTGAAGCCTGGTCCTGCTTTTAACATGAAAGCCACAAAGGAGAAGCTGCATCCCTTTGTGCAACTCTGTGGGGAGCCAGGGAAAGTGCTGGGGGGGGGGGGCTGCAGCAGGCCACATGGAAGCCACAGCCCCCGAGGCGACTGGGCCCAGGTTCCCAGGGGAATTTTCCCAGCTTCTCCAGGCCGGGAATGCGGGAGCCTCTGGAACAACTTCGGATTTCACACTCCAGTGCTGCTTAGGGCCAATGAGTCACGAGGACTCGAAGCTGAGTCATTTCCAGCCACCTGCCACTGTGACAGGCCCCAGTTCCTGGACGCGGGAGGTTCCACAATCTCCGGACAGGGGCTGTGGTGGTTGGCCTTGCGGGACATTGTGTTTTTGGCTCCGGCTGGTGGAAATGTTTCCCACGTGCTTCCCGGTGTTTACAGAGAGAGGCTGGGAATGCAGCCTGTGGCCAAGGAAGCTGGCCTGGCAGGGCCCGGCCACCAGGGTCTGGCAAGAATGGCACGTCCGAAGCGGAAACGAGAGCCAGGCCAGGGGTGGCTGAGGAGGCGCCCACAGCCCACTGCCTGAGCCGGGAAGGGTGCTGGCGCGCAGGGACAGCAGCCGGGCCGTCCAGCCGGCAGCATAGCCCCCATGGTGGGGATTCGCAGTCTGCAGAGCCAGAATGCCTCAGCTGGGGGGCGGCGGGTGCTGGCCAGGGTGCCTGGGCCCTCTCCTGCAGTCAGCGCGCTCTGCAGCTCCGCGGAGCTTTCCCGGCCTGAGGAGCCGAGCCGCCTGGCATCTGCTGCGGCACTCACTGTGTGGCCTGGGAGGCCTGGTGAACGTGGGCATGCCGGTGCTGCGGCCGCACTTCCTGGGCCAGCTGCTCCTTTAGCCTGGTTACCTGGCGACAGCCAAGAGCCTCGTCAGGTGGGGTGGTGGGGTGTGACCAGGACCCCAGCACAGGGTATGGGGGCCGCGTGCTGGGAGGGCAGGAAGGAGGCCTGTGTGGGAGGGCAGCAGCCATAGGGGATGCAGGGCCTTCCCTACCTGTGCCACCCAGGGCATCCTGGCAGAGGCTGCTGCCCACCTGCAGTGGACAGATCCTCTATGCAGACCATGAGACACAGTGACAGGGAAGTAGCTTGGGGATGGTGACCCTGGGCCGCCTATAGCCTCAGTGCCCTTGTCTGTAAAGCGTGGTTCTGAACACAAGGCTCTGAGGTCTGGCAGCTCCAAGCCCCTGGCACAGCATGGCAGGCATGCTTTGCATGTGCATGTGTGTGGCACATGCTGTCCCGTGCCCAAGGCCCTGTGTGCACCCTTCCAAGCTGACCATGCCCACTTATGTGACTGAGGACAGGAGTTGCCCCAGGGCTCCCTGTGCAAGCACCTAGCTCTTCTTATAGCCTCCTTCTGGCCACACCATTCTATAGACGGGATAGTGCCAGAGGGTACGGCGAGCTGCCCTGGAAGCCATGCCTACCTCTCCCCTAGTGTGGGACAGACACAGCCCCAGGTGGGCAGCAGACAGGTGCTTAGGGCATGACCACCTTGTGCTGTGCCTGGCCTCCCTCCGCTGTCTGCGCCCCAATGTACCTGCTCCTCCAGCTCCTTCATCTGACGCTGGTGGGTCTGCTCTCGGGATGCCAGATCCTGTGTGGCCTGTGGCTGGGCCTGCAGCAAACACATGGGCCCCTTATTGGCCTCTGCAGTGGGGAGGCTGCCCAGGGACCCTCTCTATTCTTGGTACTGTTTCCTTCCTGGTCCTGCTGGATGCTACTGGGCTCCTGGCCTGGCCTGCCACAGGCAGCAGAGGAGTGGGATGCATAGCAGAGATGCACTCAGCAGACAGCCTGGGTCAGAACCTCCAGCCAGCAGCAAGCCACAACCTTGGGAGTCTGTTCAGGGGCATCCACTTTCTCACTGGCCCTGCTGAGCTCCCTCAAGTCCTGAAGTGACACTTGCTTGCTCCCTCTCGCAGGCTCTTGTCTAGATGGGCTTGGTAATACAAGGAGAAATGAAAGCCTCTGAGGATCACGTAAGTCCTGGTCTGAGGAACCCTACCAGTCTGTGTACCCCACAGGCTTTCCTCTTCCCCCTTCTGCAAAGTCAGGCTGTTCATGGGGCCCTGCAGGTCCCACATAGCCATCAAGACTGCAGTGTCTCAGGAAGGGTTCCGCTGGATCCCTGATTCTCTGGCTTGTGTGCAGATGACCCAGAAGAGGAGTTCTGCCTGCATCCCGGGGGTCCCAGGCATCCTGTTGTGCCACCTTACGAGCTCACCAGGCCCTGGTGGGCACTGAGCTCTGCTCACTGCTGTGCAGTGCCCTTTCTGCTTCCACTTGCTGTGGCCAGGAACATTCACCTAGCAGGGGCAGTGACCCAGGAGGCCTCCCTCAGGAGTGGGGGGACCTGCGCTTCCACCCAGGTGCCTGGGTCAAGGGATGTGGTGAGTTTCCATCAGCAAAGTTATGGGGTCAGTGGCCCAAGATTTACAAAATTAAGGACTGCTTTCTCCAAGACCGGAAAAACAAAGAGTTCCCTTCCACTGGAAAAGGAGCCTGTTTCTTTAAAAATCTAGTTACACTCTTGGAAGTGCATGTTATAAAGAGAAGAGAAAAGTGAAATCCAAAATAAATAAATGGCCACATCCGGGTTTTCCCTCCTGAGACACCAATAAAGGGTTTATGGGCTGTGGGCCCCGCACAGCTGACCTCCTGGAACTCATTAGCCGTTCTTGCCCTCCCCCCATGGGCCCCAGGGACCTGGGTCGGGCGCAGTGCCCACAGCTGGCTCTGCTTTCCCGGGCAGTGACATCGAAGGTGGGGTGGACACACAGCCCTCCCACCCCCGCAGAGCACTGCTCCCCAGACCCACATCTGGGCCAGGCCTGCCCCTCAGGACTGCGGCAGGACCCTGGTCATGGGGCCCCTGGTTGTTCCTCTTTTGTGGGAAGGCAGGTGGCCCTTAGGGGACAGCTGGCTGGTGGCTTGCGTGACTGTCCTGGTCAGCTGGCCTCCATCCCTAGGCGGGTGGGGTTGTGGCAGCAGGGAAGCCACGAGGAGGAGCCCCTTGAACAGCTTGCACGGTGCTGTCCCCTCCCCTGCAGTGCAGAGAGCCCTGATGGCTAGGTGGGGCTGCTGGGCTCCAGCCACGTGTCCCTCCTTCCTGTCTTCTGTGCCTGCACTATATGCCATCCTCTGGAGTCCCTGCCCTGCTCTGGGGGTGCGTCCTGTGGGGAGTGGGAGGTCTCAGAGCCCAGTGGCCCAAGCACCTTCAGGGGGCCACTGCCCAGAAGGACACAGAGTGGGGGCCTGTGTGGGGCCCTGTGCGGCGAGGCTATGAGGTCTGCTGGGGCAGGTCCTGTGGAAAGCACCCATCTCTCTTACAGCGTATGTCTCCAGGAGACCCCCGCATCACAGAGGTGCTCACAGCGGGGCAACAACAGCCCTGGGACTCCTCAGACACCCTCCAGCCTCAGTTTCCCTGCTGCCAGCTGGGAGTTAGATGCTGGGAGGCTCAGGTGCTCACAGGTCTGGCATCTGCCCAGGCCCTTGATCCTGAGCACAGTCTCACTGCCTCTTGGGGGCAGCGTGGCTGCCCCGCCAGCCTGCTGCCCTTACTTCCAGGCAGAGCTCCCCCAGGTCCAGGGCAGGGCATCCATTTGTCCCTTGGAGAGGAGACACAGGCTGGGAGATGTGGGGGACATGGGCTTCTGAGTCTAGGTAGGGGTTGCTGCGGTGGGATTGTTGGGCGGCAGACAGACATTAAAGACAGGGTTGCCGGGCTGAGGAGCTGATCTGCACAGCCGGGGTGATGGCACACATCTGTCCTCCTGCACTCTGGGAGGCTGAGGCGGGAGGATCCGAAGTTTGCATCCAGCCTGGACAACTTAAGGAGGCCCTGGATCAAAATTAAAAATAGGAAGGGCTGGGAATGCAAAGCAGTAAAAATAAATGAAATGACAGCTTGTGCCCTTAACGTGACAGGCATGTGGACCCCCAGGCAGCCGGAGCCGGGCCACACTCACAGGAGCCCTGTCGGGTGGTGGGAGGCCGGGTGTGGGCAGCAGGTGGGCCGCAGGGTCTGTGCAGTTGTCTCAGGAGGTGCATGAGATACCAGGAGCTGCTGCTCTCAGCCCCTGGACCCTAAAGCTCTTGGTGTGCAGACCCGCCAGGGCTCTCTGCACTCATAGAGCCCTGAGGCTCAGCCCGCTCCTCTCCACCTGTGTCCGTGCTGCCCCCAGGTGTCCCTCCAGGTCTCAGGCCACCTACAGAGACTGGGAGGTAGGAGCGGATGTGGGTGTGTGCTCAGTTCTGAGGCCCCAGCACTGCTGCTGGCCCAGGGGAACGGCTGCCAGGAGGGACCTGCAGGGAGCGTGGGGCCGGAGGGTGCACAATCCCTAAGGTGCAGGAGAAGCAGCCCCAGAGGACAGGACAGCAGCAACCTTAGCAGTGGGCTGAGGGTGCTGGGAGGAGTGGGCGGGGGCAGGGGCCGAGGTGGGCAGGGAGGCTGCTTGCAGAGAGCCGGGCCTCGTGGGTGGCTGCAGCCTGCCCTGGCAGCACTGGCCTCCAAGCACCTCCCCCACTGCCTGCTTGTCACCACTGAGGGGGCTGGGGTGACAGGGCCTCCAGTGCTGGGTGGGATGAGGGGCCCTGGGCGGGCTCCCAAAACACTCTGTAAAACACCTGCCACATTATTACTTGCAGCAAGCAAAAGGGGGCCCTAAGATGTCCATGTTTCACTCTTCCGTGCAAGTTTGAAAATTATGGTTTTCTGTTGCTATACATTTTCCAGTAGAGAAGCAGATGTTTCCTTCCAATATGGCTTAAATATTTCATGGTAGTTTTAAGAGGCCCCAAACCAATTACATGAAGCATCATGCTCTTCCGTAATGGCTAGAATTTATGGAATTCAAATTAGCCATCGTAACCGAGCGGTTCGCCCTGCGTGTGCTCTGGCTTCACTGGGAGGCGGGTGCTTTGTGTGTCCCTTTGGCTCTGAGTCCTGACCCTCAGCAAGAGTCAGGAGGGCAAAGCTGTGCTGCGGTCCGCCTGGGGCTTCAGCAGTGTAGGAAAGAGGGCGCACCCCTATTCCCCACACTGAGCCCAGTGCCTTGAGCTCCCGGGCCTCCCACTGGGAGGAGCCAGGCTTGGTTTTCCTGTCAGCACTAGGGCCACCGTGCAGTCTCTGAGGGCTCTTGTGGGGACTGAAAGATGGAGGGCAGTGGGGGGAGTTGGCAACCCCAAGGTGTCCCAGCAGGCCATGGGAATGCTGAAGTCTGGTGGAAGCGCAGTGGGGGATAGAGGTCTCCTCCCATGTCCCTAGCTGCACAAGGAAGGACAGAGCAGGCCACCCGTGGCCTGAACCTGGTTCCTAGGCCTCGGGAGTCCAGGCTTTCAGGGTGACCCACTGGTGACACAGACCAGTCTCATTGTCCCCTGGCACATACCTCCTGAGCTCAGCACGGTGAAGGCCTGGGCCTGCCTGGACTTCACAGGACAGAATGGGCTCCAGGAGGCCCTAGATGCAGGGTGAAGCCTCAGTGGAGTGAGGAGTGGAGCCCGGGGCCTGGGGCCAGTCTGTTGTGGACAGGTCACTGCTGGACCCTGCTGTCCACGCCTCTGTCCATGCTGTGCTGCAGCCAGCTCCACTGTTCCTTCCTAAGTTTTCCTGCCAGATTTCTAACATCTATTCTTCCCTGGATACTGCAGTCAGACTGACCAGCTTCCTTTGAAATAAAACGCAGACAAGCAGACAAAACCAAACCAGAACAGCAGGCAGCAGGCAGCCAGCAGAGGCCCAGTCCGGAGACAAGAGCCACCAGAGGGCCACCCAGCAGGAAGCGGTCCCCAGGCCCAGGGGGAGCGGCGAGGCAGCACAGCGTTCACCTTGGTTACCCTTGGATTAAAGAAGAGGTGAGGACAGAAGCTCCCAGAAAACTGGTCAGAAGGGGAAGGCACACCAGCAGCTATGGAAGGCAGAGCGCACCTCAGGAAGGGGCAATTTGGTAACAGTAAACATTCTTAGGACTGAAAGAGAAAGCCCAAATATGAACAAATATCTAGTTCCATTAAGAAATTGGAAAAAAAGCATAAAAAGAGAAAGTTGTAGAGATAGAAGCTGAAATGAATAAACTAGACAAAAGAGAAGGGACACGAAGCAGCACGCGGGAGTAGGGGGCACAAGACACTGCCAGGTCGAGGGCAGACTCGCGGACGGGATGGGTGACAGGCATGACCGACCTCCTGTCCACAGGGTGAAGCAGGGTGTGGACACCCGTGCCAATGCGCTCAGTGACCCAGGGTGGCAACTTACACCCCAAAGACGAGACTTGACCTAGAAGACGGGCAGAGCAGAAAACAAGAGGGAGTTGAAGCATGTTGTTTAGGGCGACAGGAGTTCTGGGGAGTTTACGGTGCAGTTCAGCCCATCTTGAGAGTCCTGGGACGTTCCCTGCCATCCTGGGACTATCCAGGTGACAGGCAGAGAAGCAGGCTCACAGATCATCTCACAACATGAAATATTCTTAGCACGCAGGAGTCTGAAGACCACAGTGCAGGCAGGATTATAGGAGACAAACATTTTCAACAAAACAGGAGGAATCAGCCCCAAGCAAGGCCCCAGGGGAGGCCCTGGGTGGAAGTGTCCCTGAGCCTCGAAACGCACCCCCACTTTGCTGCTGGAACCTGGGTGCCAGGCTGGCAGCTGGATGGTGGCGCCTGAGTGGCTGGACGTGGCACATGGGATGCAGGGCACAGAGGGGCTGGCAGGAGGACGCAGGGCCTCTCGGAGCTTCAGAGGCTGCGACCGGGAGCCAGTCCATGGTCACAGGGGTGGCCTCCTGGGGATGCAGAGGGCATGCGGGGCAAATCTGGGTGGGCGCCAGGCCTGCCCGGCGTGGAGCCTGCCAGCTGTGTGCGCCTAGCTGCCCTGGGCGCGTGTCCCTGTGTGCTGGCTGTGCACTGTTGCTCTGCTGGGTCCTGGGTTGCCCTGGCAACAGGGAGGGACTAGCTCTAAACAAGAGTTGCACTGTTCGAACAGCACAGCCTACCATTTAATTAGAAAAATATGTTTTTAATTAACTTTCTCTTGACAAGCACGCTGGCTGATGGGAGATGGGGGAAGCAAGCAGACCACGAAAGTGAAAGAAGTTGTGGATGGGGGCCGAGCTTGCTCTGGATCACCCCTGGGTGTGGGGGGCAGTAGAGGGGCCTGGGGGGCATGGGGACCTGGGGGCCAGGCCTGCCCTGCCAGCAGCCAGCCTGGTTGCAGTGTGGCCACATCCCCAGCCCTAGCTGGCTGCAAGCACTGGGGCCTGCACTCTGGCCTGGGCTTGCTGTCAGACGTGGGGCCTCAGGAAGACGCCCACGTGGCTGTATCTGAACCCCAGGCATCCACCACAGGGGCCAGTAGGTTGCCAAGCCTGGGAGACCCCCTCGGAGCTGCACACCAGGCACTCTGAGGGTCCTGGGAGCAGCTGGAACCAAGTGGCTTCTAAGAGGGCACATGTACTGTCCAGAATTCCACAACGAAGCACAGAGGCAGGATGCTGAGCACACGTCACGGAATGCACAAGTGATTTCCACCCAGAGCAAAGATCTCTACGCACCCCCAGGCGCACTACGGCAGCATGTGCTCTAGAGTGCTCCTGCCCCTGTGGGAGTACCCCGGGAGCTGGGTTGGGAGGGTGTGCAGCTTTACCCCTCAGGGCTGACGGGTCCCTGGGGCTGAGGGCCAGAAGCCCCCAGACACTGGCTGCAGGACCCAGGCCCCTGCGCATCCTTCCCTGGGCTGGGTTGTCCACTCTCACCCCACCTGTGGCCAGGGTCACAACACCCTGCTTTAGAGACCAGCTAGGGAGAAGTGCCACAGATGCGGCCATCAGAGGGGGCAGATCCGAGAGTCTCTGATGAACAGACTGCTAACAGAAATGGGAACTGATGCTCTCAGGGTCAGAGTGGACAGTATGAGAAAAGCACCTGGGTACCAACCAGGACGTGGAAGAAGATCAGAGGCAGCTGACAGTGAGAGCCGCGGAGTGTGACCAAGTCCTCTCCAAGGTGACCGGGAAATGTGGGAAGGAGAAGCAGAAGACAGGCCCAGGGCACAGGCCCGGCCCAGACCAGAAGGCTGGGAATCCCAGGGCCAAGGGCACCAAGGCGGGGGAGACGGCTGTTCTGCGGTGGAGAGGGAGATCCGACACTTGGACGGCGCTTCTGAGTTCCAGACAAGGGGGGCTGTGGCTTCCACTTTGCAAAGGACACTGACAGAAAAAGAACCCACAAAACTCCTCCTCTCTGCTCTTGCCTCCCCCCTCCTCCCCTTCCCTTCTCCCTCCATCTTTCCTTCCATTTTTTCTCCCTCTCTTCCTTCCTCCCATCCTTCTTCCCTTCCTTCCTTTCTTCCTTCTTTCCTTCTCTTTCCCTCTGTGTATTTCTTTTCTTCTTTCTCTTTCTTCTCTCACTTGGCTGTGACTTGGGGGCCAAGACAAGTTTTTCCAACCTGTGCAGTTGGGGCTTGGGTCACTACACAGCCAGCCAGCAGGGACGGCCTCCTGCTCCGACAGCCTCCAGCCTGCACGTGTGCCAGCCGGGAAGCCCCTTGCCCACGGAGTCTTACCCCATCTGTTTCTCCCACCTGTGCCCCTCCAGGTTCCTACCTGCAGCCGCCGCCTGTCCTGGGCTGTCGCCCGTGTGCTGGCCAGGTGCTCCATGTCCAGTCTCAGGAGTGCCTCCTTCTGCAGGACGCGTGCTGACTGGGCCCTGTCCAGTGCCCTTTCTGCCTGGTGCTGGCCTGGGAGGAGAGCAGAGCAGGAGTCACCGGCAGTGGCTGAGTCTCCACAGCCCTAGTGTTGCAGTTGGCAGGGCCCTGCCATCTTCCTCCAGCCTCCTGCCCTCTCTCAGCCACCCTTCCTTCTCCTGAGTCCTGACTGATACCAACCCTTTCAGTGAGGAACAGCAGGCAGGGCCCTCTCTGGGGAGGTGGCAACCCACCCCATGGGGTCCCAAATGGGGGCAACCATGGCAGGCTGGTACTAAGGGGCGGGCATGGTCAGGGTAAAGGCTGGCACTGGGCAGTGCTAGGAGTAGGGGTGCCTAGCAGCCCCGAAACGGGTCAGGGTGCTGTCCCCACCCATCCCAGAGTCATTCTCAGACCCCACACTTGTGGGAGGCAGGAGCAGGGCTGGTGTTCCTCACGGGATGGGGAGTCACCTTCCTCAGTCTCTGCCAGGACCTTCTGCAGCTGCCACACATGGCCCTGGGCCTGGGCACGCTCAAGCTCTGCCACACTCAGCCGGGCACTGAGGCTGGCCACCTGGCCACAGCAGTCATCCTGGTGGAAGGATTTGGGTCAGGGCTGAGGGGCCAAGGTAGCTCTGGGGCTGCTAGGAGCTGACCATGGCAGTGGCTGAACCCACTCCTGGGCCTGCACAGGCTGGGGGCAGCAGGGCACAGCCTGCAGGTTGGGGTAGGAGGAGGCCCCAGCCAACATCATGAGCTAATGGCTGATGGGGGAGTGCAGGGGAGCAGTAGGCAGAGCCCAGGACTGCCCTTTTCCCCAAGCCCACTGTTGCTGTGCCCACGGGAGGGCACACCTGGAGCCCAAGGGAACAGCTGTTGGGACTGTGTCCCTGGTGCAGCCTCTGTGAGTGACCTGGCTGTGTCCCAGCCTCAAGGAAGAGCTGATGTCCCGGTTTTGGGTGATGGCATGGGACACAGAGTCCGGGCATGGCTGGCTGCCTAGGCCAGGATCGCTGACTGCTGTGTGGGGCATTCAGTTGGAGGGATGGTGGGGGTTGCTGGCATTTGTCACTGTGGACAGAGGCAATCTGGATACTGTCTCACAGGGCCCACCAGAGTTTCAGCAGGCTTGGGGATGGACAGACAGAGGGACCCAGGTCTGAGTGAGGGTTGCTCTCTCCCCATGCCCCACACCCAGGGGATGAGCCAACTTGGGCAGGGAGAATCCCAGCTGGCCTCACCCGCTCCTGCTGGGTGTCCTGCAGCTTCTGCACAAAGTCCCCCAGGGCGCCCTGCACAGCAGCCACATCCATGACCCCTTGGTCGTGGTCTCCAGGCATACATGATGGCCCCTGCAGGGGCAAGTGCGGCCCAGCAGGGAGGCTGGCTCCCTGCTGCTCTGGGCTGACCTGAGCGATGTTGAAGCCTAAGGGAAGTGACAGCAGAGGGCATGTGGGCACAGACGCAGTGACAGGCACAGGGTTCCTGCTCGCTCCATGTGCTGAAGGCTCTGGGGAGGGGCCACCTTCCCTGTGCATGTGAGGCCTGGGTCGTGATGGGGGCCCTGGCCAGAGGCACAGCTGACCTCTCTCTGGGAAGCCAGGTGGCTGTGGAGAAACTGCTGGGCTCTGACCCCGGAGCCCCAGGCCACGGCGCAGCATGGAACACAGCTGGCCCAGCTGGGCCTCTGCGTGCCTCTTGGCGACCTTGGTCCTGGCCAGCTCCCGCTCTAGGCTGTACAAGTGGCTGCAGGCACTGTCCAGGCGGCCCTGGAGGCTGTCAGCCTGGCCACTGGTCTGCTGCAGCTTCCTTGTGACACTGCGGAGCTTGGCCCACAGACTGTGCCCAGCCTCCTGGCTCTCAGACAGCAGTCCCTCCAGCTGCTCTGCCCGGGCCTTGCCTGTGGCTTCGGCCTCTGCCAGCTTCTGCTGTAGTCCCAGGACCTATGAGAAGGACAGGATCTGGACACCCGGTGGGATGGAAGGGTGTAGCCCGGAGCCCAGGCCCCTCTGCTCTTGGAAATCCACCCCACCCCATAGTTTACAGCTGGAAGAGCCTCCACGTCTGCCTCCCAGCACAGGTGCAGCAGGGCACTCAGGCCTCAGGAGCCGGGCAGCACTGAGGACCATGGTGGGTGTGGTGGGCATGTGCCTTCGAGCTCTGTACGTGCGGCTCAGGGTTGGTGAGGGCACCTCCACCCGTGTTGGATGGAGAACTGCTTAGAGCAGGGCTTGGAGCTGTTGCAGGTCCCAGCCTGCCACATATGGTCACTGTGGCATGCAGGTGTGGACAGGCCCACAGGTATCCATGAGATTGAAAGTGAAAGCCCCGGGCTCTCCGCAGGTATCACCCAGCTGGAGGTGATGAGGACCCCTACCTCCTTCTGAGGTAGCCAGTCAGTGCCCCTACCTCTTTCTGGGCACTCTGGTGGGCAGCCTCAGTCTCTGCCACCTGCCTCTGCAGCAGCAGCACCTCCTGTTGGCTCTGCTGCCGCCGCTGGGTCTCCCATGAGCACTGGGTCTGCAGCATACGCACCTCCCTGCTCCGCTTCTGGCTCTCAGCCTCTAGTGTCCTCACCTGGAGTGTGGGGCTATGGCGGACGCTGCCGACCTGGGTCCTCCTTGCTCCTCACTCACACTTATGGCCCGGGCTGGGTTGGGCCTGGGCTGGGATCCTGGGATCAACCTTACCCTCTCTGCCCACACATCTGGTGTCCCTCTCAGGGGCAGGAGGGCTGAGTGGGGCACAGACCTAGGCCTGAGGTGCTGTGTCACTTGAGCTCATGGGCGCAGCCATGCTAAGGGCAGAACACCCCACCACCACCCCCGCATGCCTCATGGGTCACTGTTGGCCTGGGGACCCTCCCAACCTCACCTGGCTTCGGTGCTCCTGCAGGTCCCGATGGATCTCCCCTTGTGCCTGTGCCCATGCCTGAAGCCTGGCCCGGAGCTCTCTGGCTTCCTCCTGGGCTGCCACCCGTACCTTGTCCAGTGCCTGCAGCTTCTGCTCCTGCTCCTCCTTGGCCTGCTTTAAACTGAGCAGGTACCACAGGCTGCAGGGCTCCGGGCCACACTTGCCTGAGACATTCACAGCTGCTGGGCAGGTTGGGCCTTCCCAGTGGAACCAGGAGGGGCTGGACCTGGTTCCCAGCATCCGCCTGCTGTGTGGAGCCCTGGCCAGGCCCCAGCTCCCAGCCTGTCCCTGCCTCCTGTGGGCCCCTTCTGGCCATCAGGCTGCTGACAAGAGCTCCTTGGGGGCAGGAATGATCTGCTGAGATCCCAGCACCCCGGATAGGCTGGCATACATGAGCACATTTGCCCACGTCTGTCATGTCAGCTTCCCAAAGCTCTCGCATCCAATGCCTCAATCTTCTGGCCTGAGGCCTCTGAGGCCCCCCATGCTGCCATACCTGGCTTTGTCCTTCTCAGCCCTGTGGAGAGCAGCCCGTAGCTTGCTGTTGGAGTATTGTAGCATGTCCTTCTCATGGGCCTCAGTGTCCAGTGCCTGGCGGGCTTCCAGGGCCTCCCTGCGCAGCCTCTCACAGCTCTCCTCACTGCCCTGCAGCTCCTGACGCAGCCCAGCAAGCACCTCCTGGGCCCCACTCAGCTGGGCCTGCAGCCTCTTGGCCTGGGGGTGGGGAGTGGCAGTGAATGGGGGCTGGGGCGGCCTGGGGAGGGTATGCGGGTAGTCTTGGTTGGCATGTAGCTGACACTCTGGCCTCAAGGGCACTTATGTCCCATCCTGGAGGAGAGAGCTGGCCACCAACCTCATTGTACCAGAGCCCTGGCTGTCCCTCCTGCCATGGAGGCCATGCAGCAGCTCAGGGAGCTGTGACAGAGGACTGGCACCAGAGCTGGCAGATACCCTTCACCCCCAACCTAGCCTTGCCCTGTCTCCTGGGGCTCTGGAACATGGCCACTGGTTAGTAGAGCTGGGGAGGGGGGCACACACCGGCCTCTCCACCTGCGTCCAGCTGCCACTGCCCGATGACTCTCCTGCTTGCTGCCCTGGCACTTGTGTCTCCCCTGTAGCTACCACCTGTCTCTGCAGGTTATTCACTGGCTCTGCACACTGTGGGCTGACTGCCCCTGGCCCCTTCTTCCCATCTCCATCATATTTACTTTTGTTTGTTTTTGAGACAGTGTCTCACTATCTAGCCCAGGCTGGACTTGAACTCCCAGTGATCCTCTTGCCTCAGCTTGGGACTCCAGGCATATGCCACAATACCTGGCTCCTGTTCTCATTTATGGAATGTAGTCAGGCACCTTTATACACTGGGTCCCCTAGTGCAGGCCACCCTGGCACAAGGACACTGCCCCTGTCCCAGGAGGCCTCCCTGAGGCCTGCAATACAAAGACATTGCAGACCAGGGCAGGAGGCCCACAGGGGGCAGGTGTGCCCAGGAGCCCGCAGCCAGCAGGCCCAGAGCGGGCAGGTGTGCCCAGGAGCC
>NDGN011510719.1:0-10353 GCA_002564285.1 Tympanoctomys barrerae
TTATTCATTGTACAAGATGCAGACATGATATCCTGTCCACAAACACTATTAGAACAAATTTCTGAGACGGCAGGAACTAAAAGTCAGTCTCTCATCTCTGCAACATCTTCTGCAACAAGTGATCCCAGCCACCCTCCAGAGCCGCCTCTCCCACCCCACCTCCCCTGCACCCCCAGCTCTGTCCCCAGGCAGTGGGTGACCATCCCTAGGTGCTGACCCTGATGGGACAAGCATGAGAGGGTGCTGAGGAGACTATAGCATTCCCAGATTGATTTTGAAACCTCAAATCTGTCAAAACTTGACTTTTAAGTCTCCCACTTGAGAAAGGACAGTTTGCTTTCTATTTCTGCTTTGTTTTGCTGAGATTCTGGAACACACCCTGTGACACAGATCAGAAGCCCAGCCCCCGGAGGTCTGGAGCCCCTGGAGCCTCTGCCCCAGGGAGGAACATGTGAAGCAGCCCTGCGCCACTACCATGTGCATCGGTGCGTCACGGAGCTAGCACCTGTGAATGAAGTGGGGGGCAGGCAGGGGCCCAAGGGAAGGTGCAGGAGCCCGGGCAGGGAGACACCTGTGTCCCTATCCAGGAGGAGACGCCCCCTCCCTTGGCAGCCCCTGCTTTGCAATGGCACCTGGGGACAGGTATGGGAGGGCATTGCAGGGACACAGACCGAGGGAAGCCCCAATGTTCAGGTGACCTCACACATTCCAGAAGGTTCTGCAGGCCCTGGTCCAGCTCTCCAGAGTCATAAGGCAGGGCCTGTGGAGGACAGCAGCACGTGTCCTGTGCCAGTGGACAGTCATCAGCAGGAAGGGTCCGGGTGGGCAGCACCCAGAGAGGAAAGAGGCCAGTGGAGAGTCCAAGATGGATGCCCACCTCTCGGGAGAAGACCTGAGCTACCCATAGCTGGGCCCGGGCTTGTCCACTGGGGAAGCAGGGAGCTGAGCTGAGTGAGGGTCAGTCAGAGAAATCCAGGTCTACTCTGTGACTCAGGGTCACGCTGCTGTGCTGAGCTGGCCCACATGTCCTGTGTGACCCAGCTGCCTGGGACCCAAACGTCCCCTTTTAGCCCCAAAGTTCCTGCAGCCTGAGAAATCCCTCACTCTGGGGAAAAAGAGTAGCGGGTCACCATACCCGATACTAGTGTGGCATCTGCCAGGAGGTCCCAGGTTGATTTTCAGTGGGTCGAGGACAGGGACGGTAGGACAGTCAGTGTCCACTCAGCCCACTGAGCTGCATCCCACCTGACTGAGTCCTCACCAGGAATCGAACCGAGCTCCCGCTGGGCGGAGCACAGAGGAACCCCCAGCCCGACGCCAAGTGAAAGACGCAAAACGTCCCGTTTCCACCCGCTCCTGTGGAATTCCAGAGAGGACCTAATGTGCCTGACCATGTCAGATTCCTGTTGTCGCAGCTCTGGGGTGAGGCAGAGGCAAGGCAGGGAAACAAACAGGAAGCTGGGAATCTACCGCACTGCGCCGACGGCACGCACCTAAGGAACCCGCTCAAGCGGTGCCTCGAGTGCTTTGTTGTCCCATTTGTAAACTGTGCTACAGCAGCTCCTCACGGAGCGCCCGCTGAGACACAGTGTGGCGCACCCTCTGTGTCCTGGGGGAGGAAGGCGACCTTTGTCGGATCTCAGGAGCCGTGGGCACAGAGCAGAGGGCGCAGGTGGGAAGGGGACAGCGGGCCAGGGACAAAAGTGAGGGGCACTGCTGAGAAGCGCGGAAAGGTCGTGCTGGGAAGGTGGCGAGCCACGTGATCCTGCCGAGGGCTTGGCCTGATCCTGGGCTCCCCTTGCTCAACCAGCCCTCCCAAGGCACCGGAGCAGCAGGAGGCGTGGCGCAGTCTTGCGTTGCTGATTAGGTGCCTGTCCAGGTGCCCCGGGCATGTTCGTCCCTCTCCTGGCTTGTGTGTTTTCTCAAGGGAGAGGGGGACGAGGAGGAGCATCCAACAGAGGCCACCCCCGGCATGGGACGCCCCGGGGTCAGGGCCATTGGCCCCCGTGAAGAGTCTGTGTGTCAGCAGAAAATTCTGTGCGCCTTGCTGGGAGGTTTTGGGGCAGGGCAACACCGGAGGCCAGGAGACCCCTGGTGGGCAGGGTTGCTGGCCCTGTGCCCACAGGGGTCGGAGGCAGTGGAGACGGGAGTGACCACAGTGTGCCAGCTCTGTGACAAGATCAGTTGCACAGGAAGCGGAAGCAGACCCAAGACGTGAACTGGGTAGACGCCTGCACGCCAAGCTCCGGCAATGACACCCGCAGAGAGGTTAGGGCTGGGGCTGCGGTCAGCAGGGTGCCGAGCCTCCCTGCGCGCCCTCTGCTCTTCCTGAAACTTCAGCGTGCGTCCCGGGGTCTGCCTAGTGCGCTCACACTCCACAGCCTCTTCCCAAGGGCAACCCCTCCCTGCCCATCTGGATCACGAAATGAGACCAGGTGCAGGACACCCAGCCTTGTGGTCCCTCCATCCCCTGGTCCCACACCCCCGGGGCTGGGCTGGGCTGGAAATTGCCCTCCACCCCACACGACGTAGATCTTGCCTAATGCTTCTAAGAAATGCAGTGCCAATGCTGCCCCTCCATGGCTGGTGGGAGGGAACAAGTAATATTAGGGAACAAGTAATTCTGGGGACAGTGAGGCATGTGGCTCTGTGCACAAATAGGCCCAGCACCTGGCAGGAATGCACCCAGGCTCCGGGCCCCAGGGCTTCCTGGAAGCCAGTCAGCATGAACAGCCAGCAGCGAGAATCAGATCTCCCACAGAGAGGAAAGCTGATGGCAGATTATGGGTGTCACCCGTGCACCACTTTACTGGCACAGTTGCATCACGTGAAGAGGGGGAAACTGAGGCAGTCCCAGGAGGCCCTGGCTGCAGCTGCCAGGGACTTCCTGCCCCAGAGTAAACAGGCACAGTGCCCTGGCACAACCCTTACCCTGCCCAGCCTGAAGGACCTGGGCATCTATGGACCGCACAGACCACCTTTGGGACCCAGGTCCACAGCTAGAGCCAGAAGGGGCAGCCAAGGACAGACGCCTCTGCTGCAGCACTCAGGGACAGGAACTGGGCCAAGAAGAGAAGGAAAGGAAATGCCGGGCTTTTGGAGCTGGCGGCTTAGTTTCATCTGTGGGAAAACAATCGCTAGACTTGACTGTCAGGAAGACAGGGGAAATGGACCTCCGGCAGGCTGGGCTGCTAGTTTATCAGGTAATTCTTCTGAAAAACATTTCACTGGTTTCCTGGCCTGGACGGCTCGTGAGCAGTCAGCTCCTCGGTGGCCCAAAGACAATGACTGGAAGACCTCAGGGCCTTCCTGCGGACCTTGGGCCAATGAGGGGGCATTTCTGTGCCTCGGTTACCTGATCTGTAACAGGGATGATGACATGGGGGGAGGGGTTCCCGCAGGGACCTCTGACTTATTGGTGTCACCCCTGAGGGAGTCTTCTGATGGCAGCCCTGGTTCTAGTGATGGTGCCAAACTGCACACCAGAGAAAGGCAGATTCTGGCCCTGCTGAAAACAAAGGGGGAAACAGCCAGAGCTAGAGGGTGCCCTCGGACCCAGGTTCTAGGTGGCACAAACACTGTGGGCCCCTGCACAGCCCTGGGGTGACAGCAGCAAGACCCGGCAGTGCGACAGCTAGGGTAATGTCCAAAGCAGTCGATGGAGAACAGCAAAGTGCTCAGCACTGTCCCATAGTGTCCTCAAGTCCCAGCAGGACTGTGGCTACTCAGCATTGGCGTGCTAGTCAGTAGCTGGGCTGCACAGAGCCCGGATGGACACAAATTGCAACAGGCTTGCTGGGCTGCAGCGCAATGCCCTGGAACTCACCCCAGCTGCGGTCCCCCCAGACATGCCAGTGCTCTCCCAGGAAGAGAGTCCAGCACACAGCCAGACTGGGAATGACTGCCAAGAGGAGAGCTAGTGGCACCTGGGCCACATGGCCTCATCCCCACTGGGGACACCATGTCCCTAGCCTGAGACCAGGGCTGGGGAGAATGATTCAATTCCCCATCCCCATTCTCAGCACCAGTCCAGAGGGCTCGTGGTCCCCACCCACGATATAGTCGCTGCAGGCCACAGAGACAAGGACAAAAGAATGATGCAGGCTCTTTCCTTTTGTCATTTTCTCCAAAACGATGTGAGACATTACAACAACCCCTGATATAAAATCCCTTGTGTTGGAGAGTTCAACATTGTCAGAGACCGCTGGAGGGTACAGGATCTCACGGCTTATGGGCCAGTTCCACATGAATTCCACAAAGGACTTGAATGCCAGCTGCCGGCACTGCAGGTCCTGGAAGCCACTGCCCGTGGAAACCGAGGCACAGGCAGCCGGCTGTCAGCCACCTCCTGGGGTGAGGACCTGAAAACCTAAGGTCATGGGACTCTCTCGAGCTCAGGCAGACCAGCTTCCGCCCAGGCCGCCTTTCTGCTGCAGCATACGTGTGAGTAGAGCTACTAAGGTGCAGGCCCAGTCCTCGGGAGCTCTGCTGAGAACAGGACTAGAGCAGCTCAACTTAGGAAGACGGACATGAAGCACAGTGACCAGGCCCCATTCAGAGTGGGCTCTGATTCCCAGAAGCTCCTAAAGGGGGCCAGAAGGGACCCCGGCCAACCCCCAAGGGATGAGTCAGGAGGAGGTGCCGGCAGGCCCTCAGCCCGCACCCCCCAGCCTGGGAGCCCCAAGGGGTCCACAATGGGGTCCTGTCTGCGCCCACGACACCACATCCAGACAGAAGGCCAGGTTCCTGCTCAGGAGCTTGCCGGGTTACAGAGGGGTCACCCAGGCAGGGAGCCCTGCAAGGAAGAAAAGGCCAGAAAGACAGATGCGCCCGGCCCCAGGGCTCTCACCAGGACAGCAACAGTTAGGAGCAGACTCATCTCCTCAGGAAGGGCCAGGAGACAGGGGACCCTGCAGCTCTGGAGGAGAGCTGGAGCTGGAGCCACGCGGGTCCTTGTAGCCAGCACTCGAGCCTCGCGCTTGGACTCTCCTCCCAAGCTACGGAAGTCCTCTCCACCGCTTACCAGCTGGATGACTTTAGGCAAATCATGTGACTTTCTTAGCCTCCAAGTCCAGGTAATATTACCGTTATTGTTATTAAAAGCACTTGACTCTTATAGGACCCGTTGAGGCGTAGCCACCATCGTAGAGCACCAGGCCAGGCAGGCTTTCTCTGTAGAGCCAATTGTACGGGTTTCACACATTGTGAACCAAGAAATGTATTCCATAGAGAGACAGCTGAATGTATGCAAAGGTATATTAGAGAGGCCATATAAGATGACACCGGGCCCCCCAAGCCACAGGTTCTGCATCTGTAGGTTCACCAGCCTCAGGGCAAAACTACTGAAGAAAATGGTTAGGGATGCAGCTCTGCGGTACCCTGCGTAGCTGGCGTGCTGGAGGCCCAGGGTGTCATCCAGCATCCCGAGAGAGAGAAAGAGGAAAAGAGGAGGGGAAGTAGAAGGAGGGATGGAGGGAGACAGAGAGAGAAAGAGGAGGGAGAGGAGGAAAGAGAGGAAAAAATTGAGAAACTACGTCTGTACTAAATATGCAAGAGGTCATTTCTGATATTATTCCCTGAAGAATGCAGCTACCTACACAGTAGTGTGTTAAGTGCTACACATAATCTAGTGATGATCAAATTATACACGAGAATGTGCGGGTTTTCTGCACACGCAGCAGCATTTTACATCAGGGACTTGATCACCAGCAGGTCTTGGTATGTTGAGGAAGTCATGGAAACAAACCCCAGGGCTGTGCAGGGCCAACCACGCACGTGAGGCTCCGGTGGAAGACTCCAGCCCGCCGTGCTCCATCGGCCCGGCTCGGCCTCCGTGGAGGCCCTTGCAGAGCTGACTGGAAGCAAGACCACAGAACGCCCAGCTCCCACCCTGAGACGTCATGCTCGGTGCCTGGTGGCTGCACCTGCCGAGGAATAAACGGGCAGAGAGAGCTGAAGGGAAACAAGGCTGTTGTTCCAGAGTTGCTTTCCTGGAAAGCAGGACAAGGATGTAACAGGAAATAACCGGAGAACGGCTGGCTGACATGCTGGGGGGCTGTCTCAGGTTGCTTGGGGCACTGACATCAAAGGAGGTAAACAGGGATGGCAGAGGAAACTTCATTTCCAGCCAAGGGAAGCCGTGTCTAGGAGGCCCGTTGTTTCTCCTGGTTCTCCGAAAGTTAGTGACAAGCACAGCGCCAGTTTGCTGGCGCAGGACTTGGGTGTGGGCAACCCCATCTTGGTTTCTTACCTGGTCCCCTGGGTCACAATTCCAGGGCTTAGCCCAACACATGCACTTTGCAATACGGGCAGAATAAACCCAGTTTTTGAAAGAATGAAGCAAAGCTCACAGAGATTTAAAAAGTGATTCCGGTCACACAGCCATTAAATGACAGTCTGGCCTCCCAGGAGCTTTTCAGCTTAGCCCTCTCTGTTGTGCACCCCCAGGGGCAGGGTGTGGACACAGACATGTGCCTGGACGTCCCCTACCCACGCGAGCGTGGGTGGCCAGAGCACAGGAGAAGGACTTGTTCAACCTCCGCAAAGTGGCCCAGCCTCTGTCACAACAGCTCCCAGACACATCCAGCCACCTCCCCAGACAGTCCCACACCCTCAGGCACAAGGACCGGGGACGGCACATGACAGATGCCCTGCACCGGTGCACCAGCCGCTCCAGCTTAGCCTCCCAGCACCCCCAGACCCGGGAAGCTGAGGAGACGCGAGCAAGCATGACGCGAGAGGCAGCAGGCCAGGGCTGGCCTCCTCTACACGTGGAGGAGTCTCCCACCCGCCCTCACAGTGGCCCCAGCGGTGGCTACAGGTGACATGGCACGCAGGCCAGCAAGAGCACACCGTGTGAAGCCAAGTGGGCCGGGGGCTCTGCCTCACCAGGAATCTCCACATCCTGAAGCCCCACACTGACAAGAGACCCAGGAGTCGAGGACGACGGTCACGTGCCGCACACAAGGCCTGGCTTGCTGGGAAGCTGACTTTGAGGCCTTGGGCCGGAAACACTGAACATTTGCATATGAAAAGAGGTCCCTGTGCCTGGAAAGAAGGTCAGAGGACATTTGAAAACACACAGGTGACTGTTTGCCCGGAAGGACACACACTGTGTATCTCACTGTGGGGCCCAGGCGGGCCTCCAGCCTGAGGCCATTCTCCTGTCCCAGCCTCTCGGGGCCTGGAACTGGGCTACTGGGGCCCCACCCAGGAGCCCATCTGTCTCAAGTGGGACAAGCGCAAGGAGCCGCTCCGCGTAAGCCATTCCAGAGCGAGGACATTGAAGTGTCCACTGTTGCTCGCTCTGTCACCTGCCCAGAGTTTGCAAAGGAGAGAGAAGCCCACGTGTCCCAGCCCCACAGGATGGAGCAGCTCCTACTGTCCTCCTCCTCGGCCTCTCAAACACTGGTATGAGGGAAGATTTTCTTTTCTCATGTGGGTTTCTATGAAAATAGCAGTGACTAAACTGCCACCCTATGGAGAGTATGGCCCAAGAGACGCTAAGATAAGCCTCTCGCAGCTCCTAGGTCCAGCTGTTCCTGACGGCGGCTCTCAGCCCGGATCTTACTTTCTTCTGTTCATAGATGTTGTGTGAGCTGGTCAACAATTCTCTGCCTCTCTTCCTCCCTCCTCCTGCTCCTGCTCTTTCTTCCTTCTCCTCCTTTTTCTCTTTGTCCTTCTTTCTTCTCTCCTCCTTTTGAGATAAATCATCACATTAGAGTTGTAAGGAGGAGGATTATGTTTAAAGAATTGCACATTATTATTCTTCTATATACCTTTGCCCATGATTCAGGACAAAACCCACTAAAAGTGACCTTGGGTTACAGGGCTGGAGAGGGGCTACCCAAGGAAGCACCGCCTGAAAAAGGGGAGGCCCATGCACCCACTGGCCCTGCAAGTGAAAACATGAAGCCCTTCTGGTTGCAGTGTTGAAATGCCATCGCAACATTTCCCAGAAGCGGGCATGCAGTGCTTTCTGGTGAGCCTGACTATGCTCGGCAACGGCGGGAGCTCCTGGTCCTGGTGGCCCCGAGAGCTACTGCACCCTGCTCCAGGCAGCTCACGGCCAGCAGGGGGCACCGGCCAGGAGCATGGCTCAGCATGGCTGCCCGCCCCGTGCTGGACACAGCGCAGAACTCATCGTGACTCGGGCAGCTGTGCTGGCAGAAAAATGCGGGGCAGGCAAGCGTGAGCGTGACAGGAGCCAGTGTGGCAGGGGCTGGGGCTCCCTCAGGCGAAAGGATGGTCTGAGGTCTGCAGAGTCGGTCCCTCCAGTGACCTCCAGCAGATGCCAGGTGTCCTGCAGCTGTCCAGGCCCTTCCCAGGGCATGATCTGAGAGGACACGGGCTCCAGGGTTGGGCCCTGAGTGGGCAGTGCACAGAGCGGGCCAAGAAGCGCCCTGAGATACAGAGCTCACACAAGGGCACACTGCTTACAGGCCCCCCCACCTCCTCCCGAGAGGCAGCCCTCGACAAAAGCCCTCAGTGTCCTGCTCGGGACCTCCTCTCGGCTAGCAGGAGCTCTACGCCCTGACCGCCACAGCTGTTACCCAACCTCAACCCACAATTTCACTCTTCAACACTGTGGGTCATGACCCCAGTGTTGGGACAACATGAGAGTTCTGTGCTCCTGGTCACCATTCTGCTCAGCGGAGGAGATAGACAACAGCCCCTCAGGGCGTCCCTGCCACTGTCCTGTGAGTCTCATCTGGAAGGAGTGGACAGGGACCATCAGCCAGAATCCCAGGCCCCCATGGCCCAGGCCTCCTCCTCCCTTCATCCTCAGAGTGGGTCAGTCCATGAGCTCAGGGGCGCCTCAGCTCACAGTGGGAAAACCAAGCAGCAGTGGAGCGGAGGGTGCCCTGCCGCATGGTCACTGCTGGGGATGGGGCTCAGACTCCAGCCCCCGCGAAATGGACCACATGACCACCGGATAGTCTGTCTGCCCAACTCCCGCCCCAGCCAGGAACCCATGGGGACAGCTGTGTGCACAGTGTGGCAGTGACGTGGGCAAAGCTGTGGCCAGTCCTAGCTCCTCCAACTTTGGAATCGCATCATACTCCTGAAACACAGCTTTTCTTTCCTCCTCTCCTCCTTTCTTCCCTCCCCCTTCCTTTCTCTTCTTTCCTCCTCCCTTCTCTCCCCCCTCTCTTTCCCACCCTCTCTCTCTCTCTCCAGTGCTTCAAATAGAAGCCAGAACCTCAGGCATGTCATGCAAGCGCCAAGCACAACCGCTGAACTGTACCCCCAGCCTCATTTCCTGTGTCAAACTTGGCTTTACCGCTTTTGGTACACAATTGTAAAGACAGAGGAGGAGCAGCTTGAATTACTTAACTCTGATTTGTGTAAGCACATACACATGCGTGCATGAGTATGTGTGTGTGCATGCGTGTGTGTGTGTGTGAGTGTGTACCACGCATGAGCGTACCACACAAGGGGAGGCAGAAGAGACCGCGTCCCGTGCCGTGAAGAGAGCTGCGCCTCTGCACACGGCGCCATCCGCCCCAGCTCTGGAAGTGTCACTCCCACGTAGCCGGTGACTCATCCTGAGATCCCGCACCCGTAACTCGGGGTCACCACTGTGGTTTGCACACGGTGGTTATCGTAACCCTCAGGCTCCCAGGAGTGGAAAGTGCGTCCCCCGGGGCGGTGCTCAGTGGTGGGGAACCTTCTAGAGAATGGGGCCTGGCTGGAAGCCCTCGGGGAGCAAGCTCTTCTCCGCGGACGCTTTGTGTCAGGGAAGCCGGGCCTGGCCTCAGCTCTCCCACTCTGGCCTCTCGCCTGGGAATGTCACTATGAGGTGACTCCGAGCTGCCTGAACGTCCCGCCTGCAATGCTGCAGGATGAATCCGCCTCTTTGCTCTCTGACATCACCCTGCCTCGGGCATCATGCTGTAGAAGGAAAACCTGACCTGCAGCGACTGTCCTGAGAGCTGCAGCGTGCTAACTGGCTGCATGTCCCCGCCCAGCCACACAGGTGGGACTCCTGTGACAGAGAGACTGCCCACCATAATGGGACAAACGGATGGTCTTCTGTCTCCTAGACTTCTCTCCCAGCACTGGGAGGAGAGGTTCTGAAGGCTTTGGGCCCTTGTAGATCCTTGCACACAGGATCCCAGGGCCCCCATCAGCCCGGCTGCTTCTCCATTGTTAGGGTTTGTGTCCTGGTGTCCTCCAAAGCCTCATGCAGTCATGAGGTGGCTTGGCTTCTAGAGTTTGTGATTAAAGCATGATCAACTGGGATTGTGGATGTGAGTACTGCTGGGATTATGGATGTGAGTGGTGCTAGGATTATGGGTGTGAGTGCTGCTGGGATTATGGATGTGAGTGCTGCTGGGATTATGGATGTGA
>NDGN011510738.1:0-16743 GCA_002564285.1 Tympanoctomys barrerae
TGTCATGAGAAAATAGCAGCATTGGTTAGCACATTTTGTGGTCAACCCCAAAGATGCTTCTGTACGATGCATGGCTGGACCCATATTCTAAGCTCAAATTCTGGGCTAAAAGCTTCAAATGAGGATATTAGGAGCCTTAAGAATCCTTCAGAGAGGGTCTAACAGATGCTGATATATGTCAGCATATGGAGAGTTGAATTTTCTAAAGATGTCTGCAAAAGTATCTCCCATTCTTCTTGCCCTTCTACAATGATTCTGCCATTACCTCACAACACTGGAGTCTAATTCTCTCTGTGAATTTTAATGGCTTGAGACCTACTTGCCACCAATGCAGAGATAGAAGCGATACTTGTGAATTCTAAGGCTAAGGCCAGGAACCTATAAACCTTGCCCTAGTGTTCTTGGAAGTCTTCCTCTTAGAGTACAGCCAACATTAGGGGGCAGAACCCCAGGCACAAGTAGTGGTGACTCATAGGTGTTTTGGTTCATAGTCAGAGCAGAACAATCATCTCCTAATCATCCTAGCCTAGGTGCCAAATAGAGATAAACTAAGCTCCTGATGATTCTAGTTTCCAAGCATCCAAATCAACCCATCATTTGAATCTTCCCAGCAGAAGTCCCGGACACTGAGGATCAGAATGAGTCATCACCATGTTGCTCTTCCAAAATGCACCGAGTGTGTGAACATGGCACAATGGAATAGTTCACTATGCTGTCATGGTAACTGGAGCCCTACCCAGAATTTATCTGTCATCCTCCTTACCAGACCCAGTCCACATCTGGCTTTGTAAATGAAGTTTTACTCAAATATAGCTATACTCACTCATTTGTATATTTTGTATGATTGCTTTTGCACTATAATCTGTAACAAAACTGTATAATTTAGGAAGAATAAAACACTGTCCAACTTGACCAGTGAGAACTAGTGACTTTATATAAGAGTTCTCAACACTGAAGTATGGTCTCTATAGCAGCCACATCAGTACCATTTGGAAACTTATTACAACTCCAAATTACTAACTCCCTACTACAGATCAACTGACTCCAATTCTGGGAGAAAGGCCCAGAGATGTTTGTTTTGTTAACCTTCAGGTGATTTTAATGTTCAGTAAGTTGGAAAGCCACTGTTCTGTGCCCATAGACCCTGCTCTTATGATGCTGTAGTATCCTCAGCTTTAGCTGATAAAGTATGATAAATTTTCCCAGTACTATTCTTTCACCTAATCTTCCTGAGTCCCCTCCTAGCTGTGCATGGATACAAAACAGTTCTAGCCAGTGACATGCAAGGATATCCTTGGGCATATTTGTCAGAAAGCTTTTCCTTGATCCAGAGAACTGTTTATCCGGTGATGACCCTTTTTGTCTTCTCTGGGTCTGTGATGCTTGTAAGTCTAGGTATCTTGGCTACTTTGTAACAAGGCTGTAACTAGCATACATGTAGAAGTCTAAAAAGTAGGACCTCTGGAAGACAGTAATAGCTGCCTCCTCCGGGTCATGTTTGAACATTTGAATTAAGGATAGCAACCTCCTACACTGACACATAAGAACATGTACTAATTATTTAGGTCAGTATTAGGTCAGTATTGCAGTGAAATACATTCTGAACTCTTATAATCAGTATATAAATGTGTAACTCATTTTTAATAATTCAAAATGATAGTCTGAAGAAACACAAAAAACAAATGTGTCCTTGAAGGAACATTATAAGCTATATGAAACTTCAAGTGTGCTTATTTTCACTTGGAATAGTATCAGTTCAGTCTGTTAACAATTATTGTTTAGTTTTACTAAACAGATTCATAGGTGTGATGCTTCCAGATGAGTAAAATAAATGAACACATGAATTATAAAAAGCTTGGATTTTTAATTTCCTGATATGATGAAGAAGAGAAAAATCATCTCATGTAGTTAGCTTCATTTCCAAAGCTTCCCCATAGAAATATGTCTAATTAATGAGGCGTATGCAAGATAAGTGACTTAAATTTAATAGTTACGTTAAAATTTGAAGAGAAACGTGAAATGAATTTCATATTTTGTTTAACTCAATATAGTCAAGTATTATTACTTCAATCTCTAATCGATCCTGTATAGGACTCCAAAGGAATTGAGGGGAAATAACTGTGTATTATCGAGCATTGTCCAGATGATGTGCCCTCGTGTATTTGTGACTACTCTCTGTACTTTTCAAGTAAAGAGACTAAGGTAAATGAAGAGCGTAACACTTACAGTGAGTATACCATGCATACTCTGTGTAATTTGATTTCAGAACTCACTTTCCTGCTCATTCCTAATTTAAATAGCTTCTTAAATTTCATACTCAAAATCATTTATTATGTTATAGGTAAGGATTTTGAAAGGTATAATTTTGCAGCAAATGTATAGATTGAGAGGAAAACGTGTTGAAATTGGTAAAACAGAAAGTGCAAACTTTTTGAAATTGCATACCTCCAAGAACACTGGCCTGGGCCTTACAGCGTGTCTAACCGGCTTGCACACTGGCACTGTTATGGCAGGGCTTAAAGAGCTAAGCTGTCCCAGATTTGGGCATGGGTTTCACACAGTCAGTGCCTCTCAAGAAAGTACCTCAGGGAAGGCAGAAGGTGCATACACCATCATCTTCACGTCCCCTGTCACCTAACCTCTGTCTATGAACACCTATGCCTATTTATAATTTTTCAGACTCTTCCTATGAATCTCTTGAGGTGTTGGGGTACAATAAGTAATTTTTAGCAGCTCCCCCAACTAAGATGGTGCCCCTCAAGGGCTCAGAACACCCCTTTTGTGTCCACAGGTTGAGAAATGTCTTTCTAAAGATCTCCCAGCCTCTAATAACCACAGGGCAGGAGAAAAGAAATGCTAATGTGGCATTATGAGTGAGCGGTAAGCACTGTCCAGCCTTTTGTGGACAGGAGGCCTTCGGGCTGATTGAAATGTGTGCATACAGTAGAGCAGATCCCATAGCAGGATGTTCCCACAGTCCACACTCAGAGATAGCCCAGGAGTTGGTGAGACTTCTATCTGTGTTCCATTTTGAAAGACAAGTTGACATTCTTATAATGTCATGCAAATACATTCCCTCATACAATGCCAGTGATTACTCAAGCTCCCTAGTCAAGCCACACATCTCTTAATAAATCGGGACTACACATTAAACAATTTAGAGAAGAATGGTCTTTCATCAAGAGAGAAGCCAGGGTTTGTGTCCCTCAAATTACAAGAGAAAGTGTTTAAATTATTCTCAGTTAGCAATCACCCCAGACAATTATAGGCAACAGTGGCATTCTTGTTCTTCCCAGCTACACCCAGGGCCACCCTCTGCTCTCCTGGTTCAAAGCAGGACTTATTTCAAGATACTGAAATCCAGTGTGATATTCTCTTTGAGACTTTCTCAAAGTGTTCTGCATCCTCATTCAAGAATTATGCTCTTTACTGATTATGTACCCCTCTACTCTTAGATCCAGAGAAACTTACCTATTACCTGAATTACATTAAGCAGCAGATATGCTCCTACCCACATCCAAAAAGCAGGTTGCACAAGGTATGTATGGAATCTGGTATGTCACTCAACATCATGATCTCCCCTTTCCTTCAGAATAGCTAATTGCCAGGTAGGGTGGGAAAGTCTGCAATGATACAACTCTCTGGGGAATACATCAAACTCTATATAAATGACAACTTGTACAATGGCCTGGAAGGGAGATTCTTTCTTGGTCCCTACATTGCATAGATGAGATGCTCTTGCTATATTAGCGGCAGGCTTATTGGTTTAAGGACAGGAAAAGGAGAGACTATTTAACACTCATAGGAACTGGTTACGGATGGGGTTCAGCTCTTCTCAGTGGTATATTTATCTGTGTGTCTGATCATAGTTAATCAGGCTTTGTAACATAGTGGTCTTGGTTGAAGAAGTCAGAAAAAAAAACAATTTAAACTTTACTTGCTGCAACCTGATACCATAAGCAGATGGCAACAGAGAAGCTTCACCTCCCCTTCTTGCAATCAGTTTGTTCTTGACCCTGATTCCATATATTAACCTTGTTCTATCAAAGCCCCAGAGTGTGGGGCTGTGAAGACAAGAGCAGGCACGGTGGAAGCTGAGATCAGCCAGAACAGCTAATGAGCCACCAGATTTGAACTTTAGGGGAAAGGAAAAGAATGCCCATGGTGTGGAAAACAAAATACAAGAATGCATTCCCTTGGTAACCTGACCATGTTGCTGCTGACATGGTCTAGTGAAATGCCTTTTGGCTCAGGTTTTCTGCCCCAGTTGAAGCTAGAGGAAGGTTGACAAGACTGTGCTTCAACTGTTTAGCTCTAATTTCATATTTGATCTCATATGCTATTCAATGCTCCTAAGGGAAACTGTAGAGTAAATGCTGAATATAGAAAGCTAAGCAAAATAGAAATGATACCCAGAAAAGACTATGGATTACGATTTGTTAAAAAACATAGAGGAATGGAACAGAATTAGACAATCTTTATGTTGTGATGGTAGATATTGTTCTAAATGCTCATAAGATTCAGACCCAGGCCATACAATCAATAACATGTTAGTAGATATATTGAAGAGATGGCCTGTCCCACCACACGTCTCCCTCACAAGCTTGCCATGTTGTCTGTCATCTTAGGTTGTGACTTTTTACAGTGATCTCTTACTATACATTTGTAATTTCTATTTTATGGAACAGAACAATGGTTCCTTCATTCTTTTATTGTGTTCATAGTGTAATTTGGCACTGAATTTGGTATTATGAAAGGATGTGAAACCCAGAGTCCTAAAATAGTTTTTGCCTCATGGGGTACCATCTAAGCCACTTTAAGTTCTGAATTCAAAGTAAGGAACAAGAAAAAAAATATATATATGGAATGGATTGTGAATACTTAAATATTCTACTATCAATTTAAAAATTTTTAATTTTAATTGAGGAATAATAATGGTACAATTTATGGTCCATATTGTGACATTTCAGTACATGTGCATGATGTTTAATGATCAGACAAGGTAACTGTAATATTAATCACTAAAAATGTTTCTTATTTTTGTGTTGAAAAATTCAGAATTCTTTCTATTCTTTTGAAATATAAAATTAATGTTGCTGACAATAGCTCACTGTTTCTTTCTATCTAACTGCATTTCAGTATCAGTAACTGTTCTTTCTTGATCTGCTTCCTAGCTTTCCAATCCTAGACCCCAACAACAACTCTTCTAGTATCTACTTCTATGAGGTCAGCTTTCCTAGTTTCTACAAATGAATTCAAGCAGAAGCATGTGTTTGACTTTCTTCCTTTAACATAATGCCCTCCAGGTTCATCCACTCTGGTATAAATGACAGGATTTCATTCTTTCATAGCTCAATAATAGTCCATTACACATGCAATATCACTACTGGTATTCACCCAAAGGAAAGGAATTTAATATGTTGAAGATACTTAAAAACACATGCAAAAAATAAAATATTTTTATATTTTCATGAATATTAACTGTTGAAAAGAACATGAAGAGATTATGTTAAGAACTATTTTGCAATAGAAGTAATAAGTTCTACTGTTCTTCAGAACATGGGGTATATAATAGCTCACAATAATAGTAACCAGAAGGAAAGAGCTTACAGGCTCCAAACTAACAATAAAGAGATACAAATGTTAATTAGTCTTACTTGACCACCTATATCTTACTGTAACCCATAATATATACAATCACTACATGTTGGTTAAAACTGAAAAAAAAGTTAAGGATATGGAAATTTTTGTCTACCTTGATGTGATCATTATATACCATATACATATTTTATCACATGTGTGTACTCCATACACATTTACAATGAAAGTAGTTGTTAATAAAAATAATTTGTTTTGAATATATATGCATGTGTACATATATATGTATACATATATTTACATAATATATACATATATTATACATATATATGTATATATATATTTCCCCCTCACAAGAGACAATGTCCTATTTACTTCATATCGACACATGATTTTTGACATGGATCAGCAAATCATAGTCTGGTCAACTACTGTGTATCACTTAAGTTGTGTTTACACAAATATAACGACTTTGTTATCTTAACCAATGTAAATAAATAGAAGAAGGTTTGTCACCATTTGGAATGTTCTAAATAATAAAATGTTAATCATAAAAATATCCAAATGGGAAATTTTGTAAATTGCCTGGCTAATGAAGACCGCTGAGCTGTGAATGAAGAATTTAGAACACACACTGCATCTATGGAAATTGAAAGCAAGATGAAAAAATATTTGTAAATACAAGAAATACAAAGAATCATAGAGTTGATTAGTGAGTCTATGACTCTTTAAAAAGATAAAACATAATAAAGGTATAAAGGAGGAACATAAGTAAATATATAAAATAGGAAACATCATAGTAGAGCAAGAAATAAAATTAGTCAAAAAACGATACTTTATAAAATTCATGCCAGGGAGATAGCTCAGTGGAATAAGTGCTTGCTTGTGAAGCACAAGGTCCTGAGTTTGATACCTGGTACCACAATGAATGAATAAATAAAAAAATAAAATAAATAAAATTTATACAAGCACACTAAAACATTCATTTTCTATGTATAATTAAACTCGCTATAATGGAAAGCTAACAAAACCAAAATTGACATGTTTTTCCTCAGTAGTTTTACATATTAACTGATTTTTATTTTTTTATTTTTATTTTTTTTTAATTTTTTATTTTTTGGTGGAACCGGAGATTGAACTCAGGCCCTAGTGCTTGCCAGGAAAGTGCTTATTCCACTGAGCCATCTCCCTAGCCCCTTAATTGATTTTTAATAAATTTTTACTTGATGCTATTGAAGTTCCTAGATATTACATAAGCAGAAAATGACAGCAGTTTTCTCTCTCCCCTACTAATATTTATTCTTTTTTAAACTAATACTCTTTTAATTTTCATCTTTTTAATGTTAAATTAAGTGTTTCTAGAATAATGTTAATGATAAGAATATAAAGCATAGAAAGCCAGGGATAGAACCTGGGTCATTTTGCTTGTCTAAGCAGGTACTTAGTCTGCTGAGCTAGACTGCCTGTCCTGAGATCTCTTTTAAGAATCTGTATTATATTCTTTGGATTATCTAAATGGTGCCAAATCCTTCTCCTTTATGTTCATGCACTAATATTCTTGACAAGAATTAAAATCTTTTGTATATTATTAAACTTCATTTGGATCTTTGCTATATATGGCTAACGCAAAAAAAAATTTAGTGTTTCAAAATTCTCTATGCAAAATTTTAATTTTTACTTCAACATTATATATAATTATATTAAATTTAATTGCAGTGAGTAAAAATATTGCCTTTGTCATGTCTGGAAAAATTCTATTCAAATATTATGTTGTCTTTCCACAATTAATTTGGAAGCTTACATGATTTTTTTTCTGGTTTTTTTGCATGTTTAAAATGATTTGTAAATGAGCTTTTTAAAAAATCATATAGAATTTCTCCTTGAAAATTGAATATGAAGGGCTGGCCAAATAGCTCAGTGGATTAAAGGGCCTGCAAGCAGGCACAGGGGTCAGGGGCTTGGTCCCCGGGCCTGCCTTGCCAGTCACTCCTGTGGTATGCTGAGACAGTGATTGAGACTGGGTCACCACGCCACCACACCTGTAATCCCAGCTCTTGGGAGGCTGTAACAAATTGAATCACTATGAGTCCGATTTAGTAGTGAGACCCTGAACACCCTGTAGATCCTTCCCTAAAAATATACAAAAAAAGAGAAAGAAAATTGAATATGAAAATTTCTTTTCACTGGAGATTTTTAATAATTTTTCAAAGGCTTTTAATTGTTATTTAGCAATTAAAGTTTTATCTATTTCCTTGAGTCTTTTGGTTTCTAAATAGTTCAGAATTCTGAAATGCATGGTTTGTAGAAATTTATAAAATACTATTTTTTATTATTTTAAATTCCAATATACCTAACTTCATTTATGCCATTTTCAATTTTGTGCATTTGTTTTCTTCCTTTTTATTGCCCCTAACATACTAGAATTGTTAGTGAACATGAAAATATTTTTCCACATTCAAATTCATTATTTTACATTACAAAAGTTCTTATTTTATTTATTTACTTAATTATTTGACACAGGGTCTCAGTATTCAGTTCTGACTCAGTGATTCTCCTGTCTCGGACTCCCCAGTGCTGGGATTACAGGCACGTGCCACCACACCCGGTATTGGGCTGACACAGTGTGTCATGCTCCCAGCGTGGGGGGCACAGGAGATGGGGGATACGGTATGGCATGGCATGCGGTACTGGAGATCAAAACTATGTTCTTGCACCTACCAGGCACGCACTTGAACCACTGAGCTATCTCCCCAGCTAGTTTGCTCGTTCTTCTTCTTCTTCTTTTTTTTTTAGGACAGGGTCTACAGGGTCTCACTGAGTAGACCAGACTCACAATGATCCTCCTGTTTACAGTCTCCCAAGTGCTGGGATTGCAGCCCATTACACACCATGCCCAGTCTCAACTGCCCTCTCAGTGCACCTCCGGGTGGGACCGGCACAGCAGTCCCGGAGATCATGCTTCTGGCCTGAGTCTGCGTAAGCAGGTGCTTCAATCTGCTGAGCTATTTGGCCAGCCCTTTGTTTGCACATTTTTTTAGGGTCTTTTATCTTTTTTGTTTTCAGTCTTTCTATTTCCAATTTTTCTTCAGCAATGCCCAATAATTTTATTTTGTTTTTATGGCCAAAGAAGACATTTCTGGAACTTCATTTTGATATCTCTTTTTAGAATCTCTATTATATTCCTTGAGTTATCTAAAGGGTGCCGACTCATTCTCCTTTATGTTCACGCAATAATACAAGAAAAGCCGTTCAATATTATTTCAAACTAATCTTGCTTAATCTGGTGGTTGGCCAGTGTGGCAATAAAATTTTATATCAAAAATCATTTAAACTGTGATTAAATGAAGCATTGTTTTTTGTGGGTGTCATCCACCGACGCTGGAAGCAACCCAACAGATAGTTCAGAACATGTTTCTACCCAAGGCTATCCTCTAGGCTAGAATGAACCTCTTTTTGTCATTTTAAAGACTCATCACCATGCTGTAAGTGACATGTCCACTGTGACCACAAATCAGAATGGCAGGTAAGCCAGGAAGGAAAAGCTAGATTCAGCAACTCTGAGAATGTTGTGGAAATCCTGAGCTGATTTTTTTCTTTCTAAAATGCATAGACTTTCACTTCAAACAGAGAAGTACTGCACTTATTCAGGGCTATTAACAGATATGCAGAGCAAAAATGCTTTTCTGTATGACAAATGAAGCAAAAGTCAATATAAATACTTTGAAATAAAGTGTGTTTTTGATAGAAGGTAATGAAGGAAGAGACTACAAAAAGAGATATTGATAAACATGAAGTTTTTATGTATCCTTCTGTCAATGCTAAGGTTCTAAACACTCTCATAATATTCTTGCATATTATAGTTCTGTCACTTTCACTTGAATAGTTAATGCCATTTATGAAGAAAGCAGTCACACTTCCTGGGTAATTACTGTATATCTGTTAAAATAAATTATGTCTTCCTTTAAAATGTGCATTTATTCCATTCTCATTCTGCTAATGCATATCTGTTCCTTCATTATATCTGCAAAATGTCAAGCCTGCTATGTTGGAAAAATCAATAATTAAATAGCTTTACAGTAATTACCTCCCTGTAACACATTTTTCCACCTGAACAACACAAAACCAATCCACTAACATCAAAATTATACAAATACGTTGGTGAGAAGGTCATCTTGTGAAAATGCAATGTGATTTACAAATAATTGAGTCACACTTCAAATATCAGTTCTTCATAGTAGAAGAAACTAAAGCTCTCAAACGTGGTTCTACATTTATTTATTAAATTATTATTTTTTCTGTATTTAGGACAAGGTCTACAGGGTCTACAGAGTTTCACTATGTAGATCAGACTCGTAGTAATTCTCCTGTTTTCAGCCTCCCAAGTGCTGGGATTACAGCTCACCACCACGCTGCACCTCAATCGCAGTTTCAGCGAGACCCAAGGGTGGGGCCAGCACCGCAACTGGGGATTGATCTCCTACCTCTGCCTAAGCAGGCACTTTAGTTCACTGAGCTTTCAGGCCGGCCACTACTTTTAGTAGGAGCACTTTCTATCTTTGTGATCAGAGAATTTGGGGTTAGCCTTACAATTTACAAAGACAAAACCAAAAAATAATAATTTCTGCAATGACTATAAGACATGGCATTTCTCATGTCATTCCCAGGTATTTTCAAAGTTTTCCAGACAAACGGCCAGTTTGTGTCCAAGCTACTAGAAACTAAAGGAACTGATCATGGCAATAATTTTAACGTTTGGAACAGACGCCTCCCAGTCAAAGCCCCTATTCACGCTCAAGTGAGCAACTCGTAGAGAAGATCAGAGAATTAGCCTCAAAGTCATTCTGTGCCTTTGTTAACAGAAGATATTGTTTAAAAGTATGACTATGCTTTTTGAAAAAAGAAATGACAAATAGATTTTTAAAATATTTTCAGAGAAGTAAAGAAACAGCCATTTTTTAAAAAAGAAATAACCCAAAACAACAAAAAAGTTGCTTCTCTTAGCACAAAGCTCTCCATGTGACTCCAGACTCACTTACAGAAGGGAAAACTTAACTTGACATCAAGTGACAGCAAAAGCTAAGTGAAAGGATTCACTGAATTTGTGTTTCCACCGCACAAGATTTTTATTTCCTAAAAAATATCTTAAAATTTAAAAAGTAATGAAAGAAAGATTATTGAAACCTTTAAAATGTCTTTATTTTTACAACAAGGGATAAAGAAATTGGAAGTTTTTGGTATTTCATCCTCATTATTTAATTGGTTTTCTTTTTTAATCACTATATATATATATATATATGATTTTTGTATATGAACAAGTTTGTCTTTAAATTCTACTGTATGCAAGAATCTATTTTGTTGCATAGATCAGCAGTAGGTCTCTCCACTGCTCAACTTTAATTACATTACTTCTTATTGTCAAGGTTCAAGATGTTTATCCTTTTTTTGCATCTACAATGTCCACTATTGCTTTATCTCCTTTACACTCATAGACACACACACACACACACACACACACAGCGCAACACTCTCTTCACCTTTCATATTCCTTTCATCCTCTTAAGTTCTGTTGGTTGGTAGAATTTTATATTCTTGTCTGCCCTTCCCATTGTCACCGAAGAATGGTGCAGAGACTTTCTACCCCCTCAGTTCTTTCATGCCCAATGATCTGTTCTCTGTCTTGACAGCCCAAGGATAAGGGAAGCTGTTGCCTTAATTATGATTTCTTTCCCTTCAACCTTGTGGATGAAGATCAACTGTCTTCCAGCATCAGGCACAATGCACTACAAATCAAATCTTCCTCTTTAATTCCATTCCAACTTACTCTCCTTTTATTTTTAATGTGGCTTATTTCTAATGGTTTTATGTTTTGACATGTTTTTACTTTTTATTTGAGTCCTCATATCATTTCTTAAAGTGCTTGTTTTAGATAAAACATTAACTGGAATGCTGAAAAACACAAAGAAGTAGTTTATAAAATATTCTTGTGTCTCTTTGGGCATTATTCTTCTGGTGGATGGATTGTGTCTGCTTTAATGTTCCGTAATTTTTTTTATTCTTTTATTTTCTCTTTTATCTTTTGAATAGGTCTCATAATGTTGCATACTCTTAAATCAGGGTATCTGCTTTGTTCTGCAGAGTATAAGAAAGAAAGGAGCACAGAGGTTGGGTTTGGTACCAGTGTTGGACACCTGCAGGCCTTCACCAGTACAGCCTGTGGCTGAATGCGTTAGGCTATGGCCCTCTGGGCATTGGCTTGACATGCACACATTTTTACCACTGGAAATACTCACAAATTTTAAAAGCAAGTTACAAAGCAGAGCAATCACTCAGCTGTTGAGTCTGCCCACCTTTTTGACCTTTTTACTTTGTTCACTTCATCTCAACTGTCTTGTTTTGTTTTTTCTCCTTTGCCAAGTCAGAGGAGTAACCTGAGCTGCTATAGCTCTGTGTAAAGAATCCTGAGATGTGCCTTTCAAGATCATCACTTTCTGATGAGGGAATCTGTACCCTGCGAGGCACCAAGATGGCAAGGCCAGTTCACAGGTCCCACTTGGCCACATGCACTTCATGGAATACGTAGGCACAATAGCTTCAGAGCCACTGCTGCAATTGCATCCTGGGGACTTTTGTCTTCACCATTTTCAGCAGCTATGATGATGTTAAGGAGAGAATAAGAACAAAAAGCCCCTCTACTCCATGAATTTTAATTGAAAACAGTAAGTAGTCAATTCTCAATATATTATTATGTAAATTTTTAAGCATTCAGTAAAGTTGGAAGAACTTTATAATGGATCACCATATATCCGTCATCTAAATTTTACTACCTCTAAGATTTTATTGTTTTTGCTGAGTTGTATATCGATTCCCTTACCAATCCCTCTAACCATCCATCAATGGTTTAATCATTTTTGATTGTTATTGTATTTTTGCAAAGAAAACTGAATAGCAATTTGCCATGGGAAGATGATTAGGAAGTAGTAAAACCTTATTTACAATTGCAGTCACTTTAAAAATAAGAGGCATAATAAAGCTCTTGTGTGGCCCTTTGATGAAATGAATAATGTTTTCAAGTGAATTATTTTATATGCAGTGATTATAGAGACCAAATGTGCATCATTGACTAGATTCATAAATTTTTTCCTTGTGTGACTTGCTCCATTGGAACATCTGGTTTCAAACAAAAAGCAAATTTATTTAGGTATCATTTGTGTGTTATAAAAGTACAGTAGAAATGGCCATCCTTAAAATGCATCTTATTGGTTCTAGAACAAGCCATGAGGGATCTGTCATGATAAACCTTACTATTACATCAAAGAGAAGTCTAGTTGTCATTATGTCGCACCGACAACTGGGAGGTACTGCATGCTACCGACAGCTACAGTGTTTTAAGTGTGGAGTTATACACTCAGTTCCCTAGAGCTTTTCATATTCTGCATTATCAAAAGCTCATTTGACATTTGAGACTCTCACATGGAGGATCAAGGGATCAAATATCCACCAACTTTCCTTCCAGGGAACATACCAAATACTTTTAGAGTTTAAAAGGATTAGGGTTTGAGACACAGGTAATCAGCTTGGACTTGTTTCCTCAACATCAGTAAGAAGTAAGAAAGAAATAAGTGTGAGCTGACTTTAAGTGTATTTCTTTCAGTGTGGTTTCTACTGAGACTATCAGTATGGACTTACTATCCCAGGTGGCAAGTATGGCAGCCTGCAGGTATGTGACATAGAGATGGACACCTGACCTTTGGAGAGACTGAGCACCGGAGACACACAGATTGTTCCAAGCACGACATAACTGGGGTTAATTTATCACTTCTTTTTTCAGACAGTCCCAGTTTTATGGCTTATTTATCATACATAACCACATTAGCAATATTCCTTTATCTTACTACATATCCTGACTTGGATGATAAGTTGACCCCACCTAAGGTGTTTTTAAAGAAAAAGCTGGTAAGATGTTTTTCTCCTGTGACCTTAAAGCAATGTAACCCTCCCTGAAACTGGAAACCACTGGCCAGAGGTAAAAACCCTATCATGATGCCAAGAAGTTCGGGCTGTTTTCAGAAATAACATCAGGTAAATTAAAAAACCTGGTGTATCACTTGTTAAACAGACAATAGAAGAACCGTGCAGAGAAAGCATTTCTATCCTAGGACTGCAACTGCCTTTCCAGGTATGGCTGAGGATGAAATTCCAGCCTATCATCAACCTTTGAGTTAGACAGGCCTAGAAAGATAGAGCCCAGGTCTTGAAGAGTATCTGGTCAAACGCTTTATGTGCAAATAGACAACGTGGAGCTGACAATCTCAAGGATCAAAGAAATAAGCATCCACATATAGGCAGGCACATGCATACACACATGTTGAAAAAGAAACAAGAACTTTGTGCTAAGTAATTTATATGCCCCTTCTCATTTAATCTTCAATTTTTTCTTATTTTTTCATCCCTAGAACCATCACTCTATGTAAAACCCTGTTTTTACTTTAAAAGAGAAACATTAAACCTAATAGAAGATACGTAAGTAAAACATGTGACATAGGTGCAGGAAATGATTTTCTAAACAGAACCTCAATCCCACAGAGATAGCAGCAAGAATCCACAAATGGGATTGCGTCAGCCTGAAAACCTTGTTCTCTACAGCAAAACAATTAATCAATAGAATAGATGACCTTCAGGTGGGGAAAAACATGGCCAACTATTCCTCAAATAGAGGACTAATGTCCAGAATACATAAAGACCTCAACAAATTAAACCATCTAAACTTAAAGACCCAGTCGAGAAATGTGCAAGAAAAAAGAACAGACATTTCACAGAGAAACACAAATGGTCCACAAGTACACTAAAAAAGTGTTCAAAATATTTGAATATTAGATGAATGAAAATTAAAATAATGCTAAGATTTCATCTTACTCCCCAAAGAATGGTAATCATTAAGAAATCAAATAATAATAAATGCTGGTGAGGCTGTTGTGAAAAAAGAATCTTCCTTCACTGTTGGCCAGAATGAAAACTATTAGAACCATTATGAAAATCAGCATGGATATTTCTCAAAGAACTAAAATTAGAAACTCCATGTGACCTGGCTATCCCCCTGTTGGATATCTTTTCCAAAGAGGTTAAGTCATATTACTATGATTCATGCATAGTACAGTTTATAACAACACAACAGCTAAGGCTTAGGAGTAGCCTGCATACCCATCAACAGATGACTGGACAAAAAAATGTTATATTTACATACA
This sequence comes from Tympanoctomys barrerae, assembly GCA_002564285.1. NCBI lineage: Eukaryota > Metazoa > Chordata > Mammalia > Rodentia > Octodontidae > Tympanoctomys > Tympanoctomys barrerae. Next base: position 14,841 of record NDGN011510738.1, read on the forward strand.
GTGAAATACTACTCAGCTACAAAGTATGACAAATTTGAGACACTTGTAGGAGAATGGATGCACCTAGAAAATGTAATGTTAAGTGAAAAGGATGCCATACATTCAAGCTTAAATACCATAAGGCATCCCTCATTTGAGTAAGATAAAGTATGAAGAAAATGATAAAGGATAAAATGGTACAAGGGAATGAGTCTCTTGCAATAGGGACGTAGTCCAAGGAAAAGGATAAGGAGTGAAAAGAGAAGAAATAATAATAAAGATACTCCTCGTACAGGATCTTTTTTTTTTTTTTTCAGAACCAGGGATTGAACTCAGACCCTTGTGCTTGACAGGCAAGTGCTTATTCTACTGAGCCATCTCCCTGGCCTCGTCGTACAGGATCTTAATAAGCTCAATTAACGTCAACGTTATAGGCCATAGCATGGGCTAAGACAACTAATACCAACAGAATTGAAGAATGGGGTACGGGAACTGGAGAAGGAGGGCTGGGAAAGGAGGGAAAGGGAAGGCTTTTTTTTTTAAAAAAAAAAAGAAACATATTGTAATATGTACATATAAACATTCTTCAAGTTAATTGCAAACTACATGAACTTCAAACATGTACAAGAAAAATAATTTTTTAATCCCATTTTTATGCCAGTAGAAAAATGAAAATCAAAGACTTAAAATTGGATTGCTAGATTATTGCTTTCACCATCCTCAATTCATTCATCCAATAAAGAGAGATGTATTTGAGATGAAAATTAAAGCAGACTCTCGACTCTTAATCTCACACTTTACTTCTGTAGTCTGTCTCTCTTGCCACCAATTCTCTCCCAATACTGTCATTATTTGTGCATCTTTGCCTAACAAACGCTCACCTCCCCATTGATTGCACTTACACAGTGTGTACCTACTCTTCAAAGTGTAGTTGAGGTATATCTTTCTGGAAGCCTGTATATCTTCTCTACTGCCATAATATAATTGTGTCCTTTTCAAAATTCAGGCATAACTTGAAGCTGAATGGTCAATACAATAGTATTAATAAGTGGGGCTGAAGTATTGAAAGCTCTTTCCCTCATGATTAAGATAAGGCCCTTTGAAACAGGGCCACAGCAGCTTTGGGCTCACTCCCCCTTTTGCCTCATAAGGACACAGCATCCCTCTCCTCAGGAGGTTACAGCCATGGGCTGCCATGTTGGAAGTAGAGAGTACTCTACTGACACCTTGGTCTGGAAATTCCCAGCCTCCACAATTGTAAAGAATGTTTCTGGCCTATACAAGTTACTCAGTATGAGATATTTTTATATAGGAGGGGGTGTAAACAAGTTAAGGCAACTGTCTAGGACTAGATTAGGTACTCCTACTTATGTCAAATAGAAGATCACTGATACCCTTATTCCAAAAGCTTTGTCAAGCATTGTGCTTACTTGTAGTCTTCCACCTTCATTAGGCTGTTACTGTTAGGCCAAAGGTTTGTTGTTCCCAGAGATTGCTGCATAGCTCTGTGGTCTTGGGCTTGTTACCTAAGTTCTCAATGCCGCCAGAGTTTTTCTTTCTTTCTTTTTTTAATTTTACTGAGAAACAAGTAGCAATGAGACAGTTTCAAAACAGGTTAGTGGGACAGTTACAATAATTGATACATTGCATATTGTTATCTTCATAGTGGTCATTCATAGTGCAAGATGCAGATATAATATCCTCATAAGGACACCACACCCCTCTCCTCAGGAGGTTGCAGCCATGGGCTGCAACATGATGCAGACATTATATCCTGTTCAAACACTATTAGTACATATCTTTCTTCTAATTGAATTAAAAGAAAGCAGCTGTGTTTATTCTATTTTTTATATGCAGATACAAAATGGTCCTTCATTTATATCCCCCTTTCTTGTTTAGTTTTGTCAGAGATGGGCATTCCATT
>NDGN011510757.1:1517-14290 GCA_002564285.1 Tympanoctomys barrerae
AGAGAGAGAGAGAGAGATGGGCAGTGCAGGGATCAGTGAGCATTCAATTTCCAGCTCCAAAACTTGCCCAAGAGGCCAATATGCCTGAATATACATGGGGATTGGTATGAGCAGTCACCCTAGTGCTTGTAGTAAATGTGACTTTTTAAAAAAGGAACATTGTGCAATCTATAAAACAAACAAACAAACAAAGTTACATGGAAAGTCTTTTTTATCCCAGTATTTAAAATCAATTAAGTTTTCTTGTTTGGTTAGTTGTTTGGTTGGCTGATTTTTCACCGCAGTTGCCAACACTAAAGGCAACGGGGACCAGTTGAAGAGAAATAGAGTGTTCAGGGAGATGTGGATGGAGTCTGGAGACTAGATGAGATTAATTCACATTATTTTTCTTTCAAAAAGTGAGTTAAGGTAGAGGTCTACATCAATGTTGGGGGTACCTTGGTGTACATAATTAAAGAAACTTTATTTTATGATGCTCAAGTTACCAAAGGACATAGGAACAAATATTTATAAACATCACCTGCCAAGGAAAATTGGCACACCAGGAGCACAGCAGTAAACACAGGGTCCGGAAGTTGCCTTGGAGTTGGCCATGAAGGTGGCCCTGGGGCCTGACCTTCAGCCAGCAGAGAGCACCTGCAGCCAGGTCCGGCCCTGCCAACCGCTCTCGGAGTGTCTTTACCTACTCTCCTTCTCACTGCTGCTGAGGGCCACGCCTAGCATCGCCAGTCCACAGACACCAGAGACTAGCTGAGCTTCCGGGAGAAATCCACCTGGCAGACAGCAAAACCAGTCCAAGCCTTGCTGTTCTCAGAAATGCAGAAGCAGAGGCAAAGGCAGACCATAGTTTTCTGCAGAAGACTTGAAACTTACCAACCTCTGGTTATTTTCATTTGAAATTTCTGCACCTATAATGTGTCAAAACCCTATAAAAGTATTGAATGTATAGTTTATTGATAATACAGCTAAACTGTCTGTAAATGAACTCTGATCTCTAGGCCAGGTCAGACCCTGCAACAGAAGTCCTGGCCGTTTACTTTTCTCAGTGCCCATCTCCAGGCACAAGAATAGTAATGAGTGCTTTGGAGTTGGGCGCACACGGGCCTGGGATGTCCCATGATGCGTGTCCCATGATCATGGTAAGATTCACCCCAAGAATTTGCTTTGAACTTCCAGGTTTCCTGAATAAACTAAAGAAAATACACACCTCGCAGTGCTGTGGGATAAGCCAGCGCCACGCGTAATGCTTGGCACGGTGCCTGGCGGGCGGGAAACAGCAGGAAGCACCTGCTCTGCTACTATTATTTGTGAATGGAAAAGCACTGAGAAGCTAGAGGAAAACTGGGGAAAATGGGACTTCTGGCAAAGAAAAGGACACTGTGAAGCATCACCAATGAAAATATGTTGGGGAAAAAAGCCACGTCAGGGCTGACAGATAGGTCAGTGGATTAAAGCACCTGCTTAGGCAGACCCAGCAGCCGGGGTTCGATCCCCAACCTACTGGGGCACCCTGAGGTGGTGATTGAGATGGGGCGTGGTGGCGCTTGTGTAATCCCAGCACTTGGGAGGCTGAAAACTGGGGAATCACTACAAGCCTGATCTGTGTAGTGAGACCCTGTAACCCTGTACTAAATGCATTAAAAATAACAAAAGCCAATTCAAATAAAATAATAAGAGGCCTAGGGAGATAGCTCAGTGGCATAAGTGTCTGCCTGGCAAGCACAGGGTCCTGAGATCGATCCCTGGTACCAAAAATAGAATAAAGTGAAGTAAAGTAAAATAAAATAAAATGATAGAAAAATAAGGGTTAAGCTTGTTTTTGTATACTTTCTTTTTAAAAATGGTTTTATTTTAAAGAGAAAAAAGTAAAACTAATAATAAAAGAGTTTGAAAACTAGCTAGTAGGAATTATAATGGTCAATTCATCACAGATTGCCACCTTCCTACTAATTCTTCAGAGTACAAGACGCAGGCAGGGCATCTTCTTCAAACAATATTAGCACAAACTTTCTTTTCAGTGATCTAAGAGTAGCTAGCTGCGTAACTATCTTGACTATCTTGTGTAAAAATGCATTTTGTCCTTTTCCCTTTCTCTCTTTCCTTTTTCCCCATCACAGTTTGTCTTTTCTTTTGAACAGTTTTCTCCCAGTTCACGATATTTATTGCACACTTTGCTCCTTGTTTCTTCATTGAGTCTCTCACACTAGTGAGACAAGTGGCATGTATGCGTGTGGGCCTGATTTATTTTACTTATGAGTATGGCATTTAGTTGCATCCATTTACCTATGGAAGACTCCAGTTTGTCCTTCTTAATGGCAGAGTAGTACTCCATTATATTAAAAAAAAAACCACATACTTTTTAATCCATTCCCCAAGAGCAAATTAAATCCCATCTCACTCCAGAAAGAATGGCTCTCATCAAGAAATCTACTGATAAAGGGGCCAGGGAGATAGCTCAGTGGAATAAGCACCTCCCTGGCAAGCGCAAGAACCTGAGTTCAATCCCTAGTTCCTAAAAAAAAAAAAAAAAAAAAAAAAAAAAAAGACGAAGAAATCTACTGATGAAAAACACTGGTGGAGCTGCGGGGACAAAGGAACCTACTTTCTTGGGAAGGAATGTGGACCGGTGCATCCTCTGTGAGACCCAGTGTGGAGATCCCCTAAACCTAGGTCCCATCGACTCAGCTGTTCCCCTTCTGAGTATCTTCCTGGAAAAGCTGCACACACCATACCGCAGCAGGATACAGGCACCCGTGCTCAGAGCAGCACCGTTTGTAGTAGCTGGCCCGGGACATAGCTCAGTGGCAGAAGCGCTCGCCTGGTAAGTGCAAGGTCCCGAGTTTGAACCCTAATAGTGGAAAACACACACACACACACACACACACACACACACACACAATTTGTAACAGCTAATTGTTTGAGAAAGATCCAAAAGCCCATCAGCTGAAGAATATAAATTTCTTCACAGTTCTGAGTTCCAGTTCTCCTTTAGTAAGGCACTGTCACATGCAGATACATGAACCTATTTGGACATTCTCTCATGATAAACTGCCATATCCTTTTTCATCTTTGTGAATGTCTACCAAAATGCATAAATGTAACTACTCAAATATTTTAAAATAATTTGATTAACTTTATAAAAACATAATAAAACCTTTAGTAGTATTTTTCTGTTTAACAATCATTAGGGTCATGCATATTTAAGTACCTTTTTCCAATAGCTCAGGACAGATAGAATCTAAAATATTATGCCTCTTTGTTCTTGCTTTTGTTTTTACTCTTCAAAATTAAATTAAATTAAAATCAGTAAATAAAAATAAAACACTGTGCTTCACCACTGAGATTTCATTTTTCTGTTTTTGTTATATCTCAAAGTGTTTACTGATGAATTAACTGTTTAAAATTTGAGTTGGAGGGCGCCAGAGAGATGGCTCAGGGGAATAAGTGCTTTCCTGGCAAGTGCAATGTCCTGAGCTCAATCCCTGGTTCCAAAAAAACCCCCAAAAAACTAAAAAACTAAGGAACCTACTTTCTTAGGAGGGAAGAAAAGAATGGAGTTGGAGTTATCTGTACATGTAGTGTGACTGCTCTTCCACTAAGCTGCTGCGATGTTCTCTTCATGCCTTTCCTGGGTGTGCCCTGGCTTAGCCACACCCACTGAGCTGTAAGACATGGAGGACAGAATTCTGTCACTATTTATTTCCCGGGTCCCCGCTTCCTTGGTCCTCTGTGCTGCACCACACAGCCTTCGCTCCTGAGTCCCGAGCTTGCTTAGCTCCCTGCAGCTCCTCACTTGGCAGGCGAGTACAGACTGCGTTCTTGGTTGTTTTTTATTTTATATTTTTTTCTATACAGTTAGTTTTCCAATATGGAGATGCAGTAACAACAAATGGGAAACAAATTTCTGTGCAGTAATGCACATTTGTCCAACAGGACTCATACTTTTCTGGACATTTACCTATTTTATTTAGGTTACGATAAACCAAATTCTTGGGTATAAAGGATCTCATTATACACTTGTGACTTTATTTTTGGGAAATTAATTTCTCAGAAGTAGAATTCTAGATTAAATGATATGCTCATTTCCAGTTTAATAAAGACAGATTTAGTTCCCCAAATTTATAGAAAGTAAGAAATTCATAAGCAGGGCATATTGGTGTTTACTCAAAATTTCAAGGGATTTCCCTATTAAGACCATCTTAATTTTTTGTCAATTTGGACAAAAATTTTTCTTCTTTAATAAAATCAGCTTGTATTGAAATGCTCTTATGCTTCTTAACTGGGTAGGTATTCCACTATATCATTTTTGTTGCTTGATTGTTGTCTTTACTATTTTAGTTAATTTTAATTTTTTATTGATAGTGTCATACATTGTTGATTGGGTAAATTAGGCTATTCAATCTGCATTGCCTTATTACTTTCTCAGTGAGAACACTGAAAATACATTCTTTTAGCAATGTATGTGGCTTGTGTTGCTACACACTGCGACCCCAAGACACAGAGGTCCGTGGGCACAGTGTCTTCAGTACACAGAAGTTCTGTGTCCACTGACCAGTGTCACCCCAGTCCCGCTGCCTCCTCTCAGTAACTTATTATTTTCTTCTCTTTCCTGTGAGTTTGACTTTTCAGAACCCATATATGAGATAATAAAGTGCTTGTGTTCCTATGCCTGGCTTCTTTCTCTTGTCATAATGTCTTCTAGTTCATCGATGTTGCCACAGATGACAAGATCGTCTTTGTGAATGCTGAGAAGCATCTCACTATATGTATACATCAGGTTCCTAGTCCATTCACTGATGGGTGAACACTTGGGCAGATTCCACACCGTGTCTGTCCTGAATCCTGCTACAATGGCATGGAAATGTACCTTTCGTCTGTTCCTGAATTGGGCTGTTTTCTTACTGATAAATTGATATCATTACATATTTTTTATATTGACCCTTGATCAGATGCCTGGTTTACAAATATATTATTCAATTCTATAGGTTGTTCTTCACTCTATTGATTGTTCCTTGTGCTATAAAAATGCTTTTGAGATTGTAATCCATTTTATCTATTCTTGGTTTTGCTGTCTGTATTTTTGGAGTTATTTCCAAAAACTTATCACTTATGCTAACATCCTAGAGATTTTCTCCCTATGAATTCTTCTAATAGCTTTAGTGCTCTGTCTTATTTTTAAGGCTTTGATATCTTTCCAGTTAATTTTTGTGTATGGTATATGGTAAGGGTCTCATTTCATTCTTTTGCCTGTGAATATCCAGTTATCTGAGAATCGTTTATTGAAGACTATCCTTTCTTTGGTGTGTGCTCTTGGGATTTTTACCCTAATTCCTTTGTTCATAAATGGATGGATTTAGTTTTGGAATGTATTCTGCCTCACTGATCTTCATGTCAGTATGCCAGTACTGTACTGCTCTGATTATGATATCTTTGTTACAGATCTTCAGGTGGCGTGGTGCAGTGCGGTGACAGAGCCTGGGTCCCATGTGTGGGCATCCTCAGGGTGAACGCAGCTCGGGGGCCACGACGAGCTTGACCTTGGGAGTGGTGGTGGGCCCATCTCTGAGTGGCCCAACAGTGGCTGCTTATTGTGAGGGGTGATGGGGTGTGCTCTGCAGCTCCCACATGTTTCTCAAGCTTTCGTATGGACACTGCTGCTGGCTACTTCAGTGGCAAATGATGGCCCTTCCATCTGTGGAGGAGACCGTGTTGACTGCTTCCAACAGCTTCTGCTTTTTCCTTGACTACTTTCTTTGGGTAATTCATTAGTCCTTAAATAAAATTCATATTAGTAGTAGGAATATCAGTATACAAATTATCTGGTATTTACTACATTTCATGCCTTATTCCAAGGGCTTTATATATACAGTCAGGCATTGTTTCATGACTAGAAGAAGTTCCAAGAAGTGCGTTGGTACATGATTTCATCATTTTATTAACATCATAAAATCTATTTAGATAAGTTAAGATGGTTGGAGTATTGATATCAGGTCATATAATATTGTGGGACAACTTCGTCTATGGAATCCATCGTATCTTGTGGTCTTTTGGCTGACATATCAGGTGGCACATATTATTGTTCTACTTGGGGTTTACAAAGGAAAAAATAATCTGGGGGGAATTTAATGAAAGGCACATAACTTATAGGATCATTTTATAATATTTGCCCAAAGAATAAAATGCCAAAGAATACAGGAGACGTGTCCAGACACTAGAGCCCCAAAGAATCCAGCCTGGATCCCATGGCAGCGTCATATTTGAATCCAGCTGAGGACTTAGAGTCCCCAACAATGTCTCATGCAAATCTGCACCAAGAATCTGCACTGAGAAGGCCTGAAGGTCAGTGGTGGCAACTGGACAGTCTGTGCCTGTGGATGAAGCATCTGTGTGGCCCAGCAAGCTGAGAGATCTGTCCTGGAGCCGGAAAGCAAAGGCCAATGTAAGACTAGAGTTCCTCTGATGGTTACAACTGGCTAGTGCATATCAAGAAAGGCAGGTAGCTAGCTTCTCCGGAAGGCCCAACAGCACACCATCCACCCCTTTGGTCTCCTTTTATGCTGCTGGCAACACTCCTCTCCTGGGCCTTCCACACCCGGAACCACACTCCTTCAGGTTAGCTGGGTGTTACAAGTCGACCATTAGTTAATCCACCACATTATATTAATAATGCTTGTATATCATTGTAAAATCTGCATAGGAATATTTTAGTTGTTTAAAGTATTCTGATGTCAGAGATGGAATTCCATGTATCTTAACATGTCCATTTTTCTGAAGCTTGCAGTGCAGATAAATGGTAGTCTTGCGTCCACAGCGCAAGTCTCTTAGGCCCTCGAACTTCATCTTTTCCAGTTTTATGACTCACATGATATTGTGAAAATTGCAAAATAGCTCAGCTATACTTTCCTCCTCTTACATGGTCTTCTGAACTGTCATGCGCTAATTTATTATCTAATTTAATGATTTCAAAATAGATCATTCAAATTCAAACAGAATTCAGCTGTTCAAAATTTTTCCCTGTTGAAAATAGCTTCCAAAGTATTTGATTTAAAGCACGACCCCGGAAATGTTGCCCTTTTCTATGTAAAACTGAAAGCAGAGTCACAGAGCAGAGCGGGTTTACAAATATTTTGCATTTCCTCTAGTACTCATTTGAACTCTTGACTCTGGGTTTTTGGGAAAGAAGCATAATTCTGGAAATAAACTCTTCTGACGAGACCAAGCGGGAGGGCAAGATTTTTCCTGTCTTTCATCCTGTCCCTGGTAGGGTGAGGAGACTTCCAGGGGAGAGTGACTTCAGTCCTGTTTGTGGTATTCCCTCAACCTTTCTGAAGAAACTGTCTGCCAAAGGTGAATGAGAGTTCACTCTGGTGGAAACCGGTAGCAGAGCACGCAAGACTGAACTGCGGTTGCCTCCTCCTTCCCTGCAGGGCATGCGGCACTGTCAGCCTCTAGCCTCTTTCTTTCACTCTCACAGTAATCTGGGTTCAACCATTGTCCCAGACGGCAACATCCTTGTGTCAGTCACCGAGTCAAAGATCGCTGGACTGGCCTCACCTGTCAGGCTCTGCACCACCAGGGCCAGCTCTCAGGTTCAAAGGAAGTCTTTTCCTAGGTGCGCAGGTTTGCATCACCCTTCACTAATGTGTCTCTCTTGAGGTTGGGGTCTCACACTGCAAACCATGCTCAGTGACTGGCTGGCCTGCATCACTGTGTGCTGTAGCATGTGGGTTCGGACTCTTATTATTTTCTTCTACAGCTGATCTTAATGTAAGCTGCTATCATGAGAGAGAGGTGAAGAGACCGGTATGGTGTCAAAGGGATGCTGAAGAGCCTCTTAGTTTGAATATAAATGAGCATTCTCCAGAAACTGTCACTTTAAAATACTTGTATTCATAAGCAGTTGGGGGAATAACCAAACAATTACTTTTTAAAAATATTAAGTAACTCCACATGGTGTCCCTTGGATGGATGTAACAAAGTTTAGGTTGCCTGACAGAGTATAACTTATTTAGGAAAAATTCTGATGGCATGCCGTGTTATTCATTACCTATATCATTGCTTCTGAGGTATTTAGCTCCTGACTGCAGGAGGACAAATACCCTGATGGCTGGCATTGGCATTTGCCTGCTTGTGTAGTGAGAATAGTCTGAATGTGGCCAATTTGGAACTATTAACATATTACTAAAGAAGGAATTGGAAAAAGCAGGGGTCACTGCACACATTATATGTGATGTTCTCACCAAACAAGCCCAGTAGACACATAATCTTCACAGCTGAGGTAGGCTGGCCTGATAGCTCAGTGGATTAAAGCGCCTGCCTAGGAGACCTCCAGGATGTGCTGAGAAGGCAAATGAGACTGGGCATGGTGGCACGCGCCTATAATCCCAGCTCTTGGGAGGCTGTCAACAGACAGATCACTATGAGCCCAATCTAGTAGTGAGACCCTGAATACCCTCTAAAAAACAACAACAACAAAAAAGATGATTTGCAACATTACTCCCAGTTTTTAAGTACAAAATGACAAAGAATTAGGGCTTTTAAAATCAAATAGATGAATTTCAGATACTGGCTTTTTAAAATACAAGATGCATAGTTTTAGATGGGTTATCACTTTTATCCTTGATTCCTTCACCTGGAAAATAGGAATAATTATGAGAATTTATTTCATGGAATCTTTTGAATCATAAAATGAGGCAGATCCTGAAAGAGGTTTTAATTCATAGCTTGGTGAGTGTAGACACCAATATTTTGTTAGTAGTGCTGGTATTGTCATATATCATAGGTCAATGGTTGTTAAAGTTTAGGCTTAAAATGTCTCCCACACAGCTCACATGAGTGAAGTGGGGCTTCTGGAGGGAGATTAGGTCATGGGGCATCGCACCCATCAGCACATGAGCTCACAGGTGAGATTCGCGCTAAGGTGTCCTTGGGACCATAGCCTGGCTGAAGAGACTGGTCACCAGGACCACAAACGGAAAGATGGACTTGTGTCCCTGGGTCCTACCTTCCCTCTATGCTCTCTGTCATTGAGGTGAGCTGCTTTCCAGCACCGAGTGGTAGCTGCTGTATCCTAAAGAATGGAGGGTGTATGACTCATGATGGAAACATGCTTAGAGAACACAGTCATCTCAACTGGTGCTGACTCTCAGGCCCGGGGAGAGGAGCACATGCACTCCTAACAGCCGCCAGGCTTCAGGTTTAAGCACTTGAAAGGCTGGCTGATGGATGTCAGCGACCTCCAGAGCATGCATGAAGAAAGGGATGTGCACAAGAACGCGAGGCTAGCTTGCGTACGTTGTGAATGAGATTCTTACCTCCTACCTAAGTAGAACTGACTCGTGTAAGCTGAATATAGAGATCTTATGCTCAGGATAAGGACCCAAAACAAATTTTAAAACCTAAACATGATTGAAGTAAAAAGAAAAATATGTGTGCTAGTTACTTTTCTCTCATTGCTGGGACAAAATAGTGGACACCCAAAATTGAGGGAGGAAAGGTTTATTTAGCTCACAGTTAGTGAAGGTTTCAGTCCACACTTGGCTGGCTCCAAGGCAGAGCGGCACACGGCAGAAGGCAGGAGTTCATGGTGGGAGGAAAACAGCAAAGAGCAAAGGGAGGCTGAGGCAGCCACAAGCCTCTCTCTCTTCCTTATATTGTACACAGATTACTCACTTCAGGGCATGTGTAGCACTCATACACATAGTCCCCCCATTGCATCATGAATTAATCACAAACTCTAGAAGCTGCATGAGGCTGTGGGGTAAGACCTAGACATGAACCTAACAATATGGGATCACCCAGGAAAACTATGCAAATGGAGATGAGGGCTTAGGACAATCCTGAGAAATACCAAAGAAAGAGGTCATTTTATAAAGGTACTCATTTTCAAGTCTGTGTACTACTTTCTCAACATCAGTCTCAGTGGTATATGCCAAAGGATAACCTAGTGGCTGGGTATTAAGAAAAAGGGGCACCAGGAAAGAGTTAGTTATGTGGATATTTTGGGCAGATATAATAGTAGTAGTAGTAATAATAATGATAATAATAACAATAATAATAATGGTATTATCCAAGTTGTTTTTCGAAAAGTGAGAAAATAAGGCTGATGGTGTTAAATTATAGGAAGTTCACATTGCCCACAGAGTGATGTGTTTGTTTTGTGGTGCTGCCTCCACGGAAGGCCACCTGAGCAGGATGTGCACGGCGTGGCTGGGCAGGCAGCAGATGTCTCTCCCACAAAGGGGAGACAAAGCTGAGGTCCTTTTTTCTAATATGATACTATAAAAACAATCTGATATTTGATTGTAAATCTCAGATTTAGCAGTCAAAAAGTCAGCCCTTTTCATTATGGTTTATACTTTATTACAATTTATTTAATAAACTACAATTTATTACAATTTTTAAATTCTATGGGTGTATTAGGATAATACAGTCTGGTAAGGGAAACAGGTAAATTAATTAGATAAATTTTATGTTCCACAAAATACTGTTTCTCTGTACTTCTAAGTGATTCTCAGATAAAGAAAAATAAGGGCTATTTTTTTTTCCTGAGGATGAAATTGATTTTCCCTAACTAAAATACAACATTTAATTCTAAAATGTAATGAATAATGTGAAGTTTACACTAACAGAATAAATATGCTCCATCACTGGCAATTGACAGAGTTTAGTAAACGAAAGAAAACACACAAGTGGATTCCCACTCATAAATCTTGAAAAGCACTATGCTTCTGAAAGAAAGAGTATTCAATGGTTACTTGTTGTTTTTCCTTGAATAATAAATATTAACACAATCTGGCCAGAGTGAACTTCAGCATTCAGTTTTCCATGGATGGTGTGGGAATGTGTCTCCGAGTGGACGGCATTGCCAGCTGTCTCCTTAGATAGGAATATCCCATGAGCAGTGTACTTCTATCTGGTGAGCACTGGGGAAGATTTTGGAGGCATACCCACGATATGATTGCTTTCAAAATTTCTTAGATACTGAAATCATTCTAAAGTGACTAGGAGATTTTAAACCGGATGGTTGGTCTTCTTAGTGAATTTATACTCTGATATTCTTCAAAGTCTTGGTAGATCTAAGTAAGGAAGATAGACCCTTTCCTTTGTTCATGCAACAGGTTTTTCTCAGGATCTCAGAGTGCTGTGTGTTAACTCATGATACAGCCCTGTAAACTTTTGAATGAGTTTTAGTGAGATTCCTCCTCTGCCTAGGAGATGTGGAATTTCTAGAAACCTTGGATGAAATGAATAAGACATGACTTGGCCGCCAGCAGGTTTGCAGATGAATCAAGAAGGGCACGCAGATTTCTGCTTTACCATGTTAACCGTGAGATCCACAACTACTAATAAGTATTAAGTAAGAAAGCAATATTCCAACGTGTGGTTCGGAAGAGTAGTTCTTGGCAAATGTCTCTTCCCGTGGACGCTTGCACTGCTCTGTTTCTCTAGCACCCTGATGGTCTCATCTCCCCATCCAGGAGACCTGATTTCTAATACGCCATCAAGATCTGATAATTAAGTATATGCAAGTCATATTGTCTCTTTCAAAATATTTCTGAAAATAGCCTGGCAGTGCAATCATATGTATCTTCTCATTGTTCTCCATACAGGCAGTTACTAACATCGACCTTTTCCTCTGCAATTTGTACAGCTATCTTCCATTCCTTTTAATTGTTCTTTTCCCAGGTACTTTTCAATAAGCAAAATAAGAACTATAAATTAAATTGGTTACTTAATCTTTATTATTGAATAATTGGCTATAGTTTTATCCAGTACTCCAGGATAAAAACAAAAAACATAGCTAAATAACAATATAATGGTTAAGAACCCAGTCCTGAGCTCTTACATTTTAGAAATAAAAGTTCCTTATTTCATTCAGTGTGCAACTTTGGACCAACTAATTAGTTCATTCAGGCTCCAGTTTCCTCTTTGTTGGTTTTCATTCTTGGTTGCTGCTGCAGATTACCAGCTAAGAAAAGAAAGAAGGAAAATAGCAAACATCAACAGCAGCAACTGCTGGCATTGCAGTCTTTAATTAGGGGCCTTTTTCCTAAGTAAATTTTTGACCATCCTATGTAAAGTTCAATTTTACCTCCACTGCTCCATTTTGTAGAAATCTCTACAGCTTTTTCTCATTGTTTTACATAACAATGATCTTACTTATCTTGTTTATTGTGTTTCTTTCTAGAAAATTATTATTCATTGTTATTTTTTATTTTTATTTTTTGCAAAACTGGGGATTGTACTCAGGGCCTTGTGCTTGCCAGGGAAGCGCTTATTCTACTAAGCCATCTCCCCGGCCCTCTAGGAAATTATTAAGCTCATGAGGATAAAGATTTTGAAACCAAATCAAGTTTTTGGAACTATTTAAAAAGTTTCAGAACACAGTAGATAATAAATACTTGTTGAGATGATGGATGGAATACTTATTATGTGTCAAATTTCTTTTTTGTTTGATGTGCGTGTTACCTTTCTTAATTCCAAAATGTCTCAATTCAGTGGCTGTGACATTTTGTCCTGTTTAGAAAAGCTTTGAGCTCTGACTATTTTCAAAGAAAAGCAACTTTATTTATCCTGATATCATACACAATGCACATTATCCTTCTAGAATGTAACTGGAAATTTAATAATTTTGTCTTCAAATATCCCAAGAATAGTACACGGCATGTGTATGTATTCCACTGACTAAGTTTTAAAAGGTAACCTCATGTAGGGGACTCAGGTCAACAATTTCTGACATTGCCAGTCAAGCGGAAGATCCAGTACTATTA
>NDGN011510773.1:0-11641 GCA_002564285.1 Tympanoctomys barrerae
CACACACACACACACACACACACACTCTATTATTTGGCTCAAGTATTACACTATACTTCTCTGGGAAATTAACATCTTTAATTTCTTCTAAAAAGATTCAATAACTCTAACTTTGTTAAATTTATTTAAACAATGGCCTTGGAACTGCTGCTTTAGCTTTAAGTAGAAAAGCTTTAGCTTTTTTTAACTTAAAATAAGGATGAAAAGATACTGAAGTCCTTGGGCCATCTGTGGGAGTTACGAAGCAGGCTGAATCAGTTCCTGTGGAACTGTGGATGGAAGACTGGCAGCCACCACTTTCATGAATGCAAACACGGGTGACACCCCAGGATGCCTGGGACCCCACACTCTAATGTTTCTAGTTTCAGAGGTTTGATTTTATGAGGATGTGCCTCCCTGGCCTCTGAAACCAATCTGATCTTCACCACAATTTTTTTCTAACTTTACGGCTGCACATTTTATACCATCTACTGCTTCCAGAAATCCTCATCCACAAAAGGGGAGCATGAGAAAAGCATCCTTTCTGGCACTCTCTGCTGCTCCCTCTGAAAGTACGTGGGCCCTCCACACACGCCCTTTGCACCACACACTCCCCCTCCATATATGCAAACATATACTCTATGTATGCACATCCACACACATGTACATGTATCACAGGCTACATACACTCACATGTACAGACCACACACACCACACAAACTCCATATACATTACCTACACCACATATTATATACACAACATACCATATACACACTACACACAGAAACCACACATAAAATACAAATACGCACATACCACCTTCACATCACACACTCACACACACACACACACACACACACCCCACAGCATGACCTTTCCCATAGAGCAGATACAGTGCACCAGCCAAGGGCTTCCAAAACCCACTCGGAGCTCTTCTCCAACATCAAGATTTTCGAAGTAAAATTTCATTTCCAACAACTATTACTGCTCAGATGATAAAGCTAATACCACTCTTCCATTAAAAAAACATAAAATGAAGTTAAATAAAATTCTTTCCTAACTTTGACTTTTGGATAAACTCATTGTTACTGTGTCTGCCTACTCAATAGAATAAAGAATTTTAATAAGAATAAAACATTCTTAAAGAGAATAGCATTTGCCTTAAACCAAAAAAAAAATGTAGCAAATGAAACAACCTGTGAAATATCTGAATACTACATGGTAACAGTCTCCCTCATTCAAGGCTGACCAGGGTAGGGAGCTGCGGGGGACCAGGTAGTGATTTGACACTTTATTATTGCATGACTGACTGGCTTGCTTACTGTCTCTAAAACATTTTTATAATTCCCACCTGGTTTGAAGATTTTTAAAAACTAAATTCACTGTGAGAATCCTAGGCCTCCCCAGAATGAAGGGCTCTTTCGTGAACCACCTTCAAGCCACATGCGTTTTGCACACACTTAAAAAAAATTCTGCCTTGCAGATGTGTGCTACAACTTACACCTTCCACACCCGCTCTTCTGAGAATGCACTTGTGGGCCTCTGTACTTCACAATTTAAAAAAGAAACCAGAAACCAGGAAGCAATGAGGAAGGAAACCACTGTCCTGGACTTCAGAGAACTCAGGGCTAGGTTATGAAACCAGCTAAGCTTGGACCAATGAAGAACACACACTGATCTGCATGCACATAGACCCACCTCACATGGGCATGGACAAAAACAAGTATTCACCTTAAAAAACAACTATTGAGGGGATTTTAGACAAGGGATAAACAGAAGGAAAACAAAACAAATTCAGATGAGGCGGGGGTGGACATGTTCATGAACACTTGGTTGTAGAGTGCTGCGAGAGCACATGCACAAGGTTCTGAGGGGCTGGACTCTCAGCACAGAGAAAATGAAACTAAATTACCTAGCTGCAGCCTTTCCTACAAATAAGCATCATGGGCCTTTTGGGTTAAATCTGTTGAATAATTTTCCCCCCTGCAAGTACATACATATTAGGCTACCTTAAATAAGGGAAAGGATATATACTATGAAAATCCTCTTATTGAAAATAATGTATATATATTTTATTGAATAATGTTATAAAGAATTAATGACGTTTATAGATCTAGAAATACTTTAAAATATTTTCAGTTATGTTACTGCAACATAAAGAGAAATAAAACTCTGACTATATTTTTAAATTAACTAGGGTAGAGAGAAAAACCTTTCTTGGAGGAAAAAAATAAAACATGATTAGTGACAGTATTACTTTCAAAAAATATTATGTACCCAACATCACAGGAGATCTGCACGCACGACAGCTTCAGGTGTGAAACAAATGAACCTCATAGGCTACTCTGAGTCTGTAATTTATACAGAAGATGGTGGCTTCACCCACATGGAAAAGTTCCAAACTGCTACCTTTTTTAATCACACTCGAAACTTAGTACAGCTTATAGCTTTTCTGTAATTCGATATCTAAAACCATCCACTTCCTATGAAAGACTAGCACTGAACACTAAAATGAATTCGGTAGACACTACTGTAACAGAGTACCCTCATGACTGTCTTCGTGTTGGTTTTCTGTCCCATGATGCTGAGGGACAATAACCCAGGGTCATGTAATATAGGAAAGTAGGGGAGACTGGAAATTCTCCAGCCAGGAGCGACCCCAGAGGGGCATCATGAGCACAGGCTGCAAATGCAGGACGTATGCAGGGCCACACACACAGAGAATCAAGAAAACCGGACGGGTCCATCATCTGTGTACCCAGGGACATAACACGGCTTCATGAAGCAAAGAACTGATGGTGAGAAATTGTTCTTTAATCTGAGTAACACGCTTGCTAAAAAGTGCTCTTCCTGTTCATAAATACAGATGCACATTCGATTCAAACAAATCAAGGAAGAATAGTGCAATATTTTAAAATAAAACATCTCTTTCTGTTGAAAAGTCATTGACTTGCCCCAACAGCATCTGCTGACAAGAATAATGAATATGTGTTAAGTGGTTTTTACTGATGTCCTCCTAGTAACTTCAAATAAACTCTAAGGTAAGTAACATTCATGGGGCACCTACATGGGTCTTAATCCCAGTGCCCCCCCCACACGCACAAACATAAACCATCTGCATTGTAGTTAGATATCTGACAATGTGACATATCATATAAGCACACTGTCTAGTTACAAAAAGTATACACTATGGCTTATTAAACCATTTTTCCAAATAATGCAAAATTCAGAACACTGTAATTTTTTTAAAGTTTCCTAAGAAATTGAGATAATCCCACAGAATCATAGCAGGGCCAATACTACCCAAGGAAACTGTTCTAAAACACTACAGAGCTATGCAAATATATTTAAACAGACCTCAAAGAGGACCAGAAAATTGGCTCATTAGAAACTCATTGTTCCTATCAATGAAAGGCTTCCTGATCTTCAGAAGGTCCCTTCCTGGGCCCATCAGAGAGCAGATGGCTTAACACTTCCCAGGTGCCACCAGTACACCTGACATGGGTGTGTCCCTCCTGGCTGGACCTCTGGGCTGCTCATTTTCCAGCCTGAGGCTGCCTGAGTACAGCGGTCACTTCTACACCTCAGCACTACACCTAACCAACAGGGATGAAAGAAGCAATGTACAACTAGAATGTACGAATATCTTCACTTCCTTCTGAAACCCACTAAGATTAAGATGGACCGATGAATGGATAGGTGACAGAGGAAATAAAAGACAGAAAAATGTTACTAATTGTAGAATTCAGTAACATACATTATATTATTGAATTTGCTGCTCAGTCCTATTAACTTTTTGATACATCCAAAAAAAATGTTCATAATAAAATTTTGGATGAGAGATGGAATACAGAAGAGGAGGAAAGAGTCTGTCTCCCTTAAAGCATGAAGAGGCTCTCCTATGGACCCCTGACTCCACATTCTCAGTACTTCATCCATTCTTTTACTGCTCACTGTTTAGCATTTTCAGATTTTTATGGAAGGAGGAGTATGAAAAATGTAACCAAAGTAAGAACTGCTACTTTATAATACAAAAGGAATTAAGTTAATATACATGGTTTGAGAAATACAAATAAAACAACACAGACAGAAGTACAACATGCTTACCCTAGCAATGAACTTGCAGGCAAACTATAAAGATCTAGACAGCACTGTGAGCTATGCAGATAGTCTCAGTCTCTCAACCACTGACCTCTGCTGTGTTAGTGCAAAAGCAGTCACAAATCACCTGAATGATGTTGCTATGTCCCAATAAAACTTTATTTATGGATACCGAGATAGTCTGAATCTCATACGATATTCACAGGTCACAAAACAGTGTCCTACTTTGGATTTTACTCAATCACTTAAAAATACAATTGCTATTCTTAACAAGAGGCTGTGACAAAAAGCAGGGTCCAGACCTGGCCTTGAACAGCCTCAGAATGCAGGAGCAGACAGGCTCGCACCAGGAAGTACCTACCATTTGAGCCTGAGCATCCAGGGGCAGGTCAAACCCACCTCAACAGAGTCTGTTTAGGAGTACGCTGTTAATAGTGACAGTATCTAAAAACTGTAAAACCAACTGCCAGGCCTGTTAGTTTCCAGTATTACCTATAACACATTATGAAAAAATACCAGGCTGGGCACAGGGAAGCTGAGTGATTCATAAATACCAGGCTGGTAGAGCAGGGCTCTCCAATGTCCCCAGTGTCTGCATGTGGAAAGCGTGGTTCCAGCCAATGACACTAACTGGGAATAGGACCTTGAGAAGGAAGCAGCAGAGAGGGAGCTGCTCCCTGGGCATAGGCCCTGGATCCAGGAAGAGACCGGATCAGCCCCATTCTCTGTCTGGTTCCCAGATGCCATGAGGTGAGCACTTTCCTTACCACGTCTCCCCATCATGGTTTTCTGCCTCATCATGGGGCCAGGGCCACAGGGCCAAACCACAAAGGATGATAGCCTCTGAAAGCACGAGCCAGAAAAAGTCTTTCTTCCTTCTTTTCCTGACCTGAGAGCCAATACTCTCTGGGGTAATGCACAAGAAGGCTCAAAGGAAATAATCAGGTCAGTTTTCAAGTAGCTTTTTCCTTGAATGACCAAGCCAGAGACCAGGGGCAGCTGTAGCCAGCTGCAGGCAATTGGGAGCACCAGAAGGAGACCTGGTGTTCTCACACCTGCCAAGATTCTAGGACGAGGACATGAAGTACATTTTGAGCCCCTGTACACAACAGGAAGATCAGACTATCTGACCATTTTCCCTTCAATGACACTGACAAAGATGTTTCCTTCTCTTTTCCTCTTTCCCCTCCCCTCCACATCTTCCCTTCTGGATTGAGAAGAAGTATTAGATAGACACTGTACTTTAGAATATATCCATGCTTATACCTGACTGCCCAAAGGACAAGCATTTCTTAAATTCATCAGTCTCTATTTTTCAAAGGTCTTATGCTAGTAATGTCTCACTCCCTGTGGGTCTGTCACCTTGCTTGGGGAAGGAAATTACTTACAGACCTCTTCTGAAGTGGAGGCCTGCATAAGTATGGTCATTTGTATGGCCCCAGTGACTCTGGAAGCTGACCTTCCAAAGAGCCCCCCTCTCTGGACTTCCTTCCATGTTCATTGCCATCTGCCATGTCCTTTTCATGTGACATGATCACAAAAAATCCCTGCTGACATGAAGGGTTGTCTCTAGTTTGTCCCCATTCACTAAGACAGCAAGGTTTAAAAATTAAACAATACTTTTTATATTTTTTAAAGACCTGGCTCCATACTCCTTACACAAAGAAAAATTATTCTCAAATTTCTAAAGAAATACAGTGGGTGAAATTAAAAGGGAGTAAATACAGTTGTGTACTAACTTTCGCTTCCAAATTCAAAATGGCCCAAGAAAAGCAGAACATATTATTTGAGCCTTAGAAAGACTGTCACTTGTGCTTAATGTCAAATCTTCATACAAAATAAACTTGTAATCAACCTGAAAATGTTAAATCAAGCCCTACTCTGTCACACTAAATGTGGGAACTGGTGATACGATCTGTGCTGGTGAAGCAGTGTCTTGGAGGGCAACATCAGAACCATATAAGGTCTGAGCTGCTTCCCTGAACTCCTGACAACATCAGGAAAGTGACAAGTTCAGGGACTACCTTATTCCACACATTGGAAAACGCTATATTGCTATGGTGTAGGCCATAGTGAGTGAATAAAAATGATAGAACAGAAGAACCACAGAGATTTTGTTAGGAAAAAGAGGAGGACAAGATGAGGCTGTGCTTCTGACATTACCAGTGCCAAGGGAAAAGCTTAAGTAACAGCACGATAGCACTAGTAGAAGCATTTAGATACACACTCTCCTTCAGTCTGCACAGATCTCCAAAGCCATGCTCACGATCAATGTTGCCAATGAGACAGCAGAGCTCTAAGATACTGGGAAGGCAGCAAGAACCTTTCACACCAAGTATCCCTGTGGTGCTCCAAATGTAAAGGGTCAGAGACAACAAAGGAATTCAGCCAGGAGTGGATGCACAAACAGCAGTCCCAGTGACGCAGGAGGCTGATGGCTCTCTGGGGAAACAGAAGAACCAGACAATGCACTGGTACTAAGCTTCTCTACAAAGAAAGCACCAATCCGGCAGGCCTGTTGGAGCTCTTCAGGCCTGATTAACACTGGCCACTGCTTGAAGCATGCTAGTCTTACATTATACATTAGCAGTAGTGTCATTACCATGTGCTTGATGAGTGGAGTTCAAATTCTCTGTGTAGACAAACCTGAAATCCTGTGGATGCACACATATAATGGGAGTGGTTCTGGACGTCAATTATCCCTTCCTAAGTGAGCTGAATATAATAGCAAAGGAGTAATCGCTTCTGCATTCATGTCAGCAGAGGACCCTTCTAGAAAAGGCCTTAGCCAGAAGATCACTTCCCACGCTTGAATTTTCTTCTACCATAATGTGTGTGCTTCAGAGGGGAAGTGTTTAAATGTCACTCGTCACTCATATGAGAAAAGGATGTGAAACATCCTGCTGGGGGAAGTCTCAATGGTCCAGCTGGTATCAGCTCAAAGAGAAGTTCAGTGTCTAGAAATCATTCACAGAGGATAGCAGGCTAGTGTTTTGATGTTCTTGTTAATGAGACAGCATGGTAGGCACATTTATTAAAGTATCTTTTAAAGGTGTTGGGATCTTTTGTCAGATCACCTTGCATAGAGACCTGGATTTAGAAAGTATTTAAGTCCAGACATGGTGCTTACTTCGGTGCGACAGAGCACAGCTTTACACTCCGCTGGGGCTGGAGTGTGGTAGAGGCCTCACCTTTCTATAACATGAGGTCCCTGGCAAGTCTGGTGAGGAACAGTGGAACGGGGACATGGCTGCAGCACAGAGCTGCCATCTTGGACCTGCAGATCCAATTTGCCATAAAGACTGTTTTAGGTTGGACTTCTGAGTGGGAAGGCTCACAAGCAGAGACCCAAGAGGCCCACAGGGTCCCTGTCTTAGCCTATTTCTCAATACTGTTACAAAATACCCGGGGCTAGGTACAGAAAAGAAGTTTATTTGATTCAGAGTTTCAGAGGCAAAAAGCTTCAAGACTGGGTGGTCTCATCTGTTCTATCTCTGGTGAGAAATTTTTGGCTCCATTGCAATATGGCAGATGGTACTGCGGCAGGAGCAAACTAAGAGGGAGACCACATGGCAGAGAAAGGTAGGCTTGTTCTTTTATGATCAACCATGCGCTTGAGAATGAGTCCAGTCCCATGAGACCAGACCCACCTGAGTGACAGCACACAGACACCAACTCAATTGTAGTATAAAGCTGTACTTGGATTCAGGTGTCCCCTTTCCAAACCTGCCCAAACCCATGTGTCCAATGTATTCCTTCCCTTCCATTCCTTCCTGGCCCCCTTGATAAGGAGTACTTTTATATTCCCAGTAAAAATTCTGTCTTGCTGTTCTCCAATTGTCTTTGAAGTAGAAAACAGCATATGGAGATGGTTTAGTTTGGGTTCTGAGCTTTCTGAAAAATCTTCTGATAACATTCCTAATTGGCTTCAACAACAAAGAAGGTCTGTCACTCCCACGGAAGGGCAGCAGGGAATAATTAAGGATGCTGGAATGGTGACATGTCAGCTAGACTTGGGCACGGTGACAATACCACTATCACCACTGCCACAAAGGACCATTTGGTGCATGCGTATACAGACTGTCTTGGGGAATGCTGCCCCAAAAGCCTTGCTCTCCAAAGAGACACAAACATAGTTGGTGAGTATCACGACAACTCTTTGTAGCTTCCCACCCACTAGCGATAGAAAGCCTACTATAACAGAGGTTTCCACTTAGCACAGGGAAAACATTCTAGGATCCCCAGGGGATACCCAAAACTGAGGCTAGGACAAATTATACATGTATCATGTTTTACATACATACATATCTCTGATAATATTTAGGAGATAAATTAGCCATTTTTTAATATTAACTATTATTAACTGTGCAGTAACTATTATTTTCTAGTTTTGTTTAAAATTTTTCTTTTCATCAAAGAGTGCTTTTTTGTATTTTCTCTATTAATATCTACACGTGATACGCTAAAATATGAAATAAAATAATTATATATTAATAGTAACCCATAATTAAACAGAACTATAACCATGTACTATAATAAAAGTTACATGGATGTGATATTTTCAAAATATCTTCTGAATTTTGCTGAGCATAATGGATACTGTAGAAATCAAACCCACAGGGGTACTGTAATACAATGGAAAGTCCTCAACATCCTTCGGGTGGTAAATGAATAAACAGGAATATGTATTCCAAGATCCCCAGTGGACACCCAAAACTGTGGCTAGGATCAACTGCATGTGTGTTGTTTTACAGATGACTGATACTGTAGGCAATGAAAAGGATGAACTGCAAATGCAGTGTGCCAGCCAGACCTAAAAACAGTGCACTGCAGCCAATAGCACACACACCTGCAATTCCAGCACTTGGGAGGCTGAGGCAGGAGGATGAAGTCCCACCTGGGCCACAAGCATGACCTTGTCTCAAATTACAAGGGGGCGGAATGTAGCTCAGTGCAAAGGCCCTGTTAGGTTCAATCCCTAGTACCAAAAAAAGTTGTTTTTCAAAAGGGAAGAACTATGGAAACACAAAGCTGGTCAGAAACTGCAGACACAAGGGGACAGGGCTCACACTCACAAGACACCAGACACCAACGGGAATGTGGGAAACGATGAACTGCTATGTGTCTTTCTTTGCAGTGGTGGTTACAATACTATACGTATATATGTTAACCAAAATCCATAACTTTATAGTAAAAGCATGAATGTTACTATAGCTGAAGAATACCATTTAAAGGGCCAACAAGCCTACCTGTAATCAAGAGAAAGCATGGGCCAGCGAAACAGCTCAGCACACTAAGCACCTGCTTAGGCAAGCACAGGGACTGTGGCTTGATCCCTCATACTACATGTAGCACTGGCCCTGCCCCTGGGTGCACTGAGTTGGCCACTTTTGAGACTTGGCGTGTTGGTACACGCCTGTAATCCCAGCACTGGGGAGGATGAAAACAGAAGGATTACTCCAAGTCCGAGCTGCATAGTGAGACCCTGTACCAAATACATCTTAAAAAAAAAAAAAAGCAAAGCCTAACAGAGAATTTAAATACTCACTGTTTCTAGGTAAACTTTGCTTTAACATTCTAAAAACAAATGTGTTGCCTCTATCTGCATACTTGGCTCAACTGACTACTGAACCTGAACAATTGACCCTAATCACCTGGCCTGTCTCCATGAAGGGTGCGGAGGGGGGTGAATATGGAATACACTCTGGTTCCTCAATGTTCCAGCACACAGTGTGCCCCAAGCACAGTAAGAAGAGTGTAGTGGGCTACGGAGGAGTGACATCCAGGCCCCAGAAAAGAGGTGAAAACATACAGAGGAGGATCAGAGATTCCAATCAGACACGGCTCCACCCAGATGTACTCCTGGGTATTTCTGGAAATTGACATTTTGTCATTCATGCATCTAGTTCCTGTTTTGAGCTGAGCACTGTGTTGGGCAGTGCAAATGCAAGGCAGAAGGCTCTGGAACTCATCCACTTGTCCACAGAGACACACTCTTCAACTGCACCCACGAAACCACCCAGACTCCTGCAAGATCAGAGCGCTCCAAGAAGACGCAAGGGGGCTGTGCACAGTGGTCTGCAGGTCTATGATCCTGCCTGCTGTTCTGCAGAGTTCTATAAGGCGGTTCTGCCCTCCTCCACTGTGAGGTTTTGAGAAGCTTGGAATTCAGATCGGCATCATCTACCTTCTTCCATTTTACTTAACAGAGCACACAGAACTGATGCTAGGCTGCCTGACTGCTGCTGATGGGAATTAGCCTGGAGGTTCGAGGCCCCAGACCAGGCATGGATGTAAGGGTGACTAAATGAAATCCCAGCAACCTGGCACTAGACTGGGAGCAGAACCCATGGCTATCTGCCAGTGACTTCTGAGGCAAGAAACAGGCCCAGACTTAGGCACTGCTGGGGCTGCCTTAGGGCTGTGCCCTGTTTATCTACCTCAATGGGTAAAGAGGCCTGTGACTATCTCCCAACATGTTAGACCATGTGCTAGAGTCTACAAGGCTCCGTGTAAGGGTAACAAGAGTACATATGGTATGGCTTGTATTTTCCTACACTTGATCATCAGTCTACTCTATGGGGCTTAATTTCTGAAGTCCCATCTTTCCTGGAAATAGCTGCTTTGCTGATAGTGCTAGACACCTCCCTGGTTGAATTCAACCAGCCCTCAAACCGTGTTTAGATGACCAAATGACAATCGAGGTTAAAAAGAAAAAGCAAAGGAAAAACAAAACACTGTAGCCATATCTGACACGTAACACTGAAATTAATTTGAGATGAACTACACACTTGTGTGTATGTGGGGTGAGTGTGTGTGTGAGTGTATGTGTTGCTGGCAATTGTATTCAGGGTCTCAAGCTAGGTAATGCACTTGACCACTGAGCTACATCCCAGCCCAGAATCATAGGTTTAAATACAAGTAATAAACTATAAAAGCACTAGAAAAAAATTGAGGAGTATTTTTAAATAAATAAATTCAGAGTAGGAAAGTGCATTCTAACCATAATACAAATTATGCAAGAGTTCAATCCCTGGTACTGCGTGCCATGCCAGCACTGCCCCCGAATGCACTGAACCAGCAGGAACTCTTAAAAGTCTGAACTACATAGTGAGACCCTGTATCAAATAAATAATAATAACAAAAAAGATTCATTTGGGATGATGAAAAAATTTTGGAGGTGAAGAGAGTGAAGACTACAGAAGCACTGTGATCACATTTAATGGCACTGAACTGTACACCTAAAACTGGCTAAAATGACAAATTTTAGGCTATGTATATCTTACCTCAAAACAAAGAATACAGCATGAAAAAATGTCAAAAGACAAATGATGACCTCAACAAAAGATATATTGTAGGCATAAAGTTATTTTTAATATATGAACACCTACAAATTAATAGAATGCTGTAATGAAATAGGCAAATGGTATGAATAGAAAATTCATAGTAAAGACAAAAGAGTTCTCAAACACAAGTAAGATGTTCATAATCATTCACATTTTAGGGGCCAGAGAGATGGCTCAGTAGAATAAGTGCTTCCCTGGCAAGCGCAAGGGCCTGA